>JAVRKA010000545.1:0-89992 GCA_034508555.1 Venustoraphidia nigricollis
CCTATCGACACCTATATCTGAAATGCCTATCGACACTTATACCTGAAATGCCTATCGACACCTATATCTGAAATGCCTATCGACACCTATATCTGAAATGCCTATCGACACCTATATCAGAAATGCCTATCGACACCTATTTTTGAAATGCCTATCGGAAACTACATCTGAAATGCCTATCAGCACCTATATTTGAAATGCCTATCGGCAACTATATCTGGAATGCCTATCGGCACCTATATTTGAAATGCCTATCGGCTTCTATATCTGAAATGCCTATCGGCACCTATTTTTAAAATGCCAATCGGCAACTATATCTGAAATGCCTATCGGCACCTATATCTGAAATGCCTATCGACACCTATATCTGAAATGCCTATCGACACCTATATCGGAAATGCCTATCGACACCTATATCTGAAATGCCTATCGACACCTATATCTGAAATGCCTATCGACACCTATATCTGAAATGCCTATCGACACCTATATCTGAAATGCCTATCGACACCTATATCTGAAATGCCTATCGACACCTATATCTGAAATGCCTATCGACACCTATTTTTGAAATGCCTATCGGAAACTACATCTGAAATGCCTATTAGCACCTATATTTGAAATGCCTATCGGCAACCATATCTGGAATGCCTATCGGCAATTATATTTGAAATGCCTATCGGTTTCTATATCTGAAATGCCTATCGGCACCTATTTTTAAAATGCCAATCCACAACTATATCTGAAATGCCTATCGGCACCTATATCTGAAATGCCTATCGACACCTATATCTGAAATGCCTATCGACACCTATATCTGAAATGCCTATCGACACCTATATCTGAAATGCCTATCGACACCTATATCTGAAATGCCTATCGACACCTATATCTGAAATGCCTATCGACACCTATTTTTGAAATGCCTATCGGAAACTACATCTGAAATGCCTATCAGCACCTATATTTGAAATGCCTATCGGCAACCATATCTGGAATGCTTATCGGCACCTATATTTGAAATGCCTATCGGCTTCTATATCTAAAATGCCTATCGGCACCTATTTTTAAAATGCCAATCGGCAACTATATCTGAAATGCCTATCGGCACCTATATCTGAAATGCCTATCGACTCCTATATCTGAAATGCCTATCGACACCTATATCTGAAATGCCTATCGACACCTATATCTGAAATGCCTATCGACACCTATATCTGAAATGCCTATCGACACCTATATCTGAAATGCCTATCGACACCTATATCTGAATTGCCTATCGACACCTATTTTTGAAATGCCTATCGGAAACTACATCTGAAATGCTAATCAGCACCTATATTTGAAATGCCTATCGGCAACCATATCTGGAATGCCTATCGGCACCTATATTTGAAATGCCTATCGGCTTCTATATCTGAAATGCCTATCGGCACCTATTTTTAAAATGCCAATCGGCAACTATATCTGAAATGCCTATCGGCACCTATATCTGAAATGCCTATCGACACCTATATCTAAAATGCATATCGACACCTATATCTGAAATGCCTATCGACACCTATATCTGAAATGCCTATCGACACCTATATCTGAAATGCCTATCGACACCTATATCTGAAATGCCTATCGACACCTATATCTGAAATGCCTATCGACACCTATATCTGAAATGCCTATCGACACCTATATCTGAAATGCCTATCGACACCTATTTTTGAAATGCCTATCGGAAACTACATCTGAAATGCCTATCAGCACCTATATTTAAAATGCCTATCGGCAACCATATCTGCAATGCCTATCGGCACATATATTTGAAATGCCTATCGGCTTCTATATCTGAAATGCCTATCGGCACCTATTTTTAAAATGCCAATCGGCAACTATATCTGAAATGCCCATCGGCACCTATATCTGAAATGCCTATCGACACCTATATCTGAAATGCCTATCGACACCTATATCTAAAATGCCTATCGACACATATATCTGAAATGCCTATCGACACCTATATCTGAAATGCCTATCGACACCTATATCTGAAATGCCTATCGACAACTATATCTAAAATGCCTATCGACACCTATATCTGAAATGCCTATCGACAATTATATCTGAAATGCCTATCGACACCTATATCTGAAATGCCTATCGACACCTATTTTTGAAATGCCTATCGGAAACTACATCTGAAATGCCTATCAGCACCTATATTTGAAATGCCTATCGGCAACCATATCTGGAATGCCTATCGGCACCTATATTTGAAATGCCTAACGGCTTATATATCTGAAATGCCTATCGGCACATATTTTTAAAATGCCAATCGGCAACTATATCTGAAATGCCTATCGGCACCTATATCTGAAATGCCTATCGACACCTATATCTGAAATGCCTATCGACACCTATATCTGAAATGCCTATCGACACCTATATCTGAAATGCCTATCGACACCTATATCTGAAATGCCTATCGACGCCTATATCTGAAATGCCTATCGACACCTATATCTGAAATGCCTATCGACACCTATTTTTGAAATGCCTATCGGAAACTACATCTGAAATGCCTATCAGCACCTATATTTGAAATGCCTATCGGCAACCTTATCTGGAATGCCTATCGGCACCTATATTTGAAATGCCTATCGGCTTCTATATCTGAAATGCCTATCGGCACCTATTTTTAAAATGCCAATCGGCAACTATATCTGAAATGCCTATCGGCACCTATATCTTAAATGCCTATCGACACCTATATCTGAAATGCCTATCGACACCTATATCTGAAATGCCTATCGACACCTATATCTGAAATGCCTATCGACACCTATATCTGAAATGCCCATCGACACCTATATCTGAAATGCCTATCGACACCTATATCTGAAATGCCTATCGACACCTATATCTGAAATGCCTATCGACACCTATATCTGAAATGCCTATCGACACCTATTTTTGAAATGCCTATCGGAAACTACATCTGAAATGCCTATCAGCACCTATATTTGAAATGCCTATCGGCAATTATATCTGGAATGCCTATCGGCACCTATTTTTAAAATGCCAATCGGCAACTATATCTGAAATGCCTATCGGCACCTATATCTTAAATGCCTATCGACACCTATATCTGAAATGCCTATCGACACCTATATCTAAAATGCCTATCGCCACCTATATCTGAAATGCCTATCGACACCTATATCTGAAATGCCTATCGACACCTATATCTGAAATGCCTATCGACACCTATATCTGAAATGCCTATCGACACCTATATCTGAAATGCCTATCGACACCTATATCTGAAATGCCTATCGACACCTATTTTTGAAATGCCTATCGGAAACTACATCTGAAATGCCTATCAGCACCTATATTTGAAATGCCTATCGGCAACCATATCTGGAATGCCTATCGGCACCTATATTTGAAATGCCTATCGGCTTCTATATCTGAAATGCCTATCGGCACCTATTTTTAAAATGCCAATCAGCAACTATATCTGAAATGCCTATCGGCACCTATATCTGAAATGCCTATCGACACATATATCTGAAATGCCTATCGACACCTATATCTGAAATGCCTATCGACACCTATATCTGAAATGCCTATCGACACCTATATCTGAAATGCCTATCGACACCTATATCTGAAATGCCTATCGACACCTATATCTGAAATGCCTATCGACACCTATATCTGAAATGCCTATCGACACCTATTTTTGAAATGCCTATCGGAAACTACATCTGAAATGCCTATCAGCACCTATATTTGAAATGCCTATCGGCAACCATATCTGGAATGCCTATCGGCACCTATATTTGAAATGCCTATCGGCTTCTATATCTGAAATGCCTATCGGCACCTATTTTTAAAATGCCAATCGGCAACTATATCTGAAATGCCTATCGGCACCTATATCTGAAATGCCTATCGACACCTATATCTGAAATGCCTATCGACACCTATATCTGAAATGCCTATCGACACCTATATCTGAAATGCCTATCGACACCTATATCTGAAATGCCTATCGACACCTACATCTGAAATGCCTATCGACACCTATATCTGAAATGCCTATCGACACCTATATCTGAAATGCCTATCGACACCTATTTTTGAAATGCCTATCGGAAACTACATCTGAAATGCCTATCAGCACCTATATTTGAAATGCCTATCGGCAACCATATCTGGAATGCCTATCGGCACCTATATTTGAAATGCCTATTGGCTTCTATATCTGAAATGCCTATCGGCACCTATTTTTAAAATGCCAATCGGCAACTATATCTGAAATGCCTATCGGCACCTATATCTGAAATGCCTATCGACACCTATATCTGAAATGCCTATCGACACCTATATCTGAAATGCCTATCGACACCTATATCTGAAATGCCTATCGACACCTATATCTGAAATGCCTATCGACACCTATATCTGAAATGCCTATCGACACCTATATCTGAAATGCCTATCGACACCTATATCTGAAATGCCTATCGACACCTATATCTGAAATGCCTATCGACACCTATTTTTGAAATGCCTATCGGAAACTACATCTGAAATGCCTATCAGCACCTATATTTGAAATGCCTATCGGCAACCATATCTGGAATGCCTATCGGCACCTATATTTGAAATGCCTATCGGCTTCTATATCTGAAATGCCTATCGGCACCTATTTTTAAAATGCCAATCGGCAACTATATCTGAAATGCCTATCGGCACCTATATCTGAAATGCCTATCGACACCTATATCTGAAATGCCTATCGACACCTATATCTGAAATGCCTATCGACACCTATATCTGAAATGCCTATCGACACCTATATCTGAAATGCCTATCGACACCTATATCTGAAATGCCTATCGACACCTATATCTGAAATGCCTATCAAAACCTATTTTTGAAATGCCTATCGGAAACTACATCTGAAATGCCTATCAGCACCTATATTTGAAATGCCTATCGGCAACCATATCTGGAATGCCTATTCGGCACCTATATTTGAAATGCCTATCGGCTTCTATATCTGAAATGCCTATCGGCACCTATTTTTAAAATGCCAATCGGCAAATATATCTGAAATGCCTATCGGCACCTATATCTGAAATGCCTATCGACACCTATATCTGAAATGCCTATCGACACCTATATCTGAAATGCCTATCGACACCTATATCAGAAATGCCTATCGACACCTATATCTGAAATGCCTATCGACACCTATATCTGAAATGCCTATCGACACCTATATCTGAAATGCCTATCGACACCTATATCTGAAATGCCTATCGACACCTATATCTGAAATGCCTATCGACACCTATTTTTGAAATGCCTATCGGAAACTACATCTGAAATGCCAATCAGCACCTATATTTGAAATGCCTATCGGCAACCATATCTGGAATGCCTATCGGCACATATATTTGAAACGCCTATCGGCTTCTATATCTGAAATGCCTATCGGCACCTATTTTTAAAATGCCAATCGGCAACTATATCTGAAATGCCTATCGGCACCTATATCTAAAATGCCTATCGACACCTATATCTGAAATGCCTATCGACACCTATATCTGAAATGCCTATCGACACCTATATCTGAAATGCCTATCGACACCTATATCTGAAATGCCTATCGACACCTATATCTGAAATGCCTATCGACACCTATTTTTGAAATGCCTATCGGAAACTACATCTGAAATGCCTTTCAGCACCTATATTTGAAATGCCTATCGGCAACCATATCTGGAATGCCTATCGGCACCTATATTTGAAATGCCTATCGGCTTCTATATCTGAAATGCCTATCGGCAACTATTTTTAAAATGCCAATCGGCAACTATATCTGAAATGCCTATCGGCACCTATATCTGAAATGCCTATCGACACCTATATCTGAAATGCCTATCGACACCTATATCTGAAATGCCTATCGACACCTATATCTGAAATGCTTATCGACACCTATATCTGAAATGCCTATCGACACCTATATCTGAAATGCCTATCGACACCTATATCTGAAATGCCTATCGACACCTATATCTGAAATGCCTATCGACACCTATTTTTGAAATGCCTATCGGAAACTACATCTGAAATGCCTATCAGCACCTATATTTGAAATGCCTATCGGCAACCATATCTGGAATGCCTATCGGCACCTATATTTGAAATGCCTATCGGCTTCTATATCTGAAATGCCCATCGGCACCTATTTTTAAAATGCCAATCGGCAACTATATCTGAAATGCCTATCGGCACCTATATCTGAAATGCCTATCGACACCTATATCTGAAATGCCTATCGACACCTATATCTGAAATGCCTGTCGACACCTATATCTGAAATGCCTATCGACACCTATATCTGAAATGCCTATCGACACCTATATCTGAAATGCCTATCGACACGTATATCTGAAATGCCTATCGACACCTATATCTGAAATGCCTATCGACACCTATTTTTGAAATGCCTATCGGAAACTACATCTGAAATGCCTATTAGCACCTATATTTGAAATGCCTATCGGCAACCATATCTGGAATGCCTATCGGCACCTATATTTGAAATGCCTATCGGCACCTATATTTGAAATGCCTATCGGCTTCTATATCTGAAATGCCTATCGGCACCTATTTTTTAAATGCCAATCGGCAACTATATCTGAAATGCCTATCGGCACCTATATCTGAAATGCCTATCGACACCTATATCTGAAATGCCTATCGACACCTATATCTGAAATGCCTATCGACACCTATATCTAAAATGCCTATCGACACCTATTTTTGAAATGCCTATCGGAAACTACATCTGAAATGCCTATCAGCACCTATATTTGAAATGCCTATCGGCAACCATATCTGGAATGCCTATCGGCACCTATATTTGAAATGCCTATCGGCTTCTATATCTGAAATGCCTATCGGCACCTATTTTTAAAATGCCAATCGGCAACTATATCTGAAATGCCTATCGGCACCTATATCTGAAATGCCTATCGACACCTATATCTGAAATGCCTATCGACACCTATATCTGAAATGCCTATCGACACCTATATCTGAAATGCCTATCGACACCTATATCTGAAATGCCTATCGACACCTATATTTGAAATGCCTATCGACACCTATATCTGAAATGCCTATCGACACCTATATCTGAAATGCCTATCGACACCTATTTTTGAAATGCCTATCGGAAACTACATCTGAAATGCCTATCAGCACCTATATTTGAAATGCCTATCGGCAACCATATCTGGAATGCCTATCGGCACCTATATTTGAAATGCCTATCGGCTTCTACATCTGAAAAGCCTATCGGCATCTATTTTTAAAATGCCAATCGGCAACTATATCTGAAATGCCTATCGGCACCTATATCTGAAATGCCTATCGACACCTATATCTGAAATGCCTATCGACACCTATATCTGAAATGCCTATCGACACCTATATCTGAAATGCCTATCGACACCTATATCTGAAATGCCTATCGACACCTATATCTGAAATGCCTATCGACACCTATATCTGAAATGCCTATCGACACCTATATCTGAAATCCCTATCGAAACCTATATCTGAAATGCCTATCGACACCTATTTTTGAAATGCCTATCGGAAACTACATCTGAAATGCCTATCAGCACCTATATTTGAAATGCCTAACGGCAACCATATCTGAAATGCCCATCGGCACCTATATTTGAAATGCCTATCGGCTGCTATATCTGAAATGCCTATCGGCACCTATTTTTAAAATGCCAATCGGCAACTATATCTGAAATGCCTATCGGCACCTCTATCTGAAATGCCTATCGACACCTATATCTGAAATGCCTATCGACACCTATATCTGAAATGCCTATCGACACCTATATCTGAAATGCCTATCGGCACCTATTTTATAAATGCCAATCGGCAACTATATCTGAAATGCCTATCGGCACCTATATCTGAAATGCCTATCGACACCTATATCTGAAATGCCTATCGACACCTATATCGGAAATGCTAATCGACACCTATATCTGAAATGCCTATCGACACCTATATCTGAAATGCCTATCGAAACCTATATCTGAAATGCCTATCGACACCTATATCTGAAATGCCTATCGACACCTATATCTGAAATGCCTATCGACACCTATATCTGAAATGCCTATCGACACCTATTTTTGAAATGCCTATCGGAAACTACATCTAAAATGCCTATTAGCACCTATATTTGAAATGCCTATCGGCAACCATATCTGGAATGCCTATCGGCACCTATATTTGAAATGCCTATCGGTTTCTATATCTGAAATGCCTATCGGCACCTATTTTTAAAATGCCAATCGGCAACTATATCTAAAATGCCTATCGGCACTTATATCTGAAATGCCTATCGACACCTATATCTGAAATGCCTATCGACACCTATATCTGAAATGCCTATCGACACCTATATCTGAAATGCCTATCGACACCTATATCTGAAATGCCTATCGACACCTATATCTGAAATGCCTATCGACACCTATTTTTGAAATGCCTATCGGAAACTACATCTGAAATGCCTATCAGCACCTACATTTGAAATGCCTATCGGCAACCATATCTGGAATGCCTATCGGCACCTATATTTGAAATGCCTATCGGCTTCTATATCTGAAATGCCTATCGGCTTCTATTTTTAAAATGCCAATCGGCAACTATATCTGAAATGCCTATCGGCACCTATATCTGAAATGCCTATCGACACCTATATCTGAAATGCCTATCGACACCTATATCTGAAATGCCTATCGACACCTATATCTGAAATGCCTATCGACACCTATATCTGAAATGCCTATCGACACCTATATCTGAAATGCCTATCGACCCCTATATCTGAAATGCCTATCGACAACTATATCTGAAATGCCTATCGACACCTTTTTTTGAAATGCCTATCGGAAACTACATCTGAAATGCCTATCAGCACCTATATTTGAAATGCCTATCGGCAACCATATCTGGAATGCCTATCGGCACCTATATTTGAAATGCCTGTCGGCTTCTATATCTGAAATGCCTATCGGCACCTATTTTTTAAATGCCAATCGGCAACTATATCTGAAATGCCTATCGGCACCTGTATCTGAAATGCCTATCGACACCTATATCTGAAATGCCTATCGACACCTATATCTGAAATGACTATCGACACCTATATCTGAAATGCCTATCGACACCTATATCTGAAATGCCTATCGACACCTATATCTGAAATGCCTATCGACACCTATATCTGAAATGCCTATCGACACCTATATCTGAAATGCTTATCGACACCTATATCTGAAATGCATATCGACACCTATTTTTGAAATGCCTATCGGAAACTACATCTGAAATGCCTATCAGCACCTACATTTGAAATGCCTATCGGCAACCATATCTGGAATGCCTATCGGCACCTAAATTTGAAATGCCTATCGGCTTCTATATCTGAAATGCCTATCGGCACCTATTTTTAAAATGCCAATCGGCAACTATATCTGAAATGCCTATCGGCACCTATATCTGAAATGCCTATCGACACCTATATCTGAAATGCCTATCGACACCTATATCTGAAATGCCTATCGACACCTATATCTGAAATGCCTATCGACACTTATATCTGAAATGCCTATCGACACCTATATCTGAAATGCCTATCGACACCTATATCTGAAATGCCTATCGACACCTATATCTGAAATGCCTATCGACACCTATTTTTGAAATGCCTATCGGAAACTACATCTGAAATGCCTATCAGCACCTATATTTGAAATGCCTATCGGCAACTATATCTGGAATGCCTATCGGCACCTATATTTGAAATGCCTATCGGCTTCTATATCTGAAATGCCTATCGGCACCTATTTTTAAAATGCCAATCGGCAACTATATCTGAAATGCCTATCGGCACCTATATCTGAAATGCCTATCGACACCTATATCTGAAATGCCTATCGACACCTATATCGGAAATGCCTATCGACACCTATATCTGAAATGCCTATCGACACCTATATCTGAAATGCCTATCGACACCTATATCTGAAATGCCTATCGACACCTATATCTGAAATGCCTATCGACACCTATATCTGAAATGCCTATCGACACCTATATCTGAAATGCCTATCGACACCTATTTTTGAAATGCCTATCGGAAACCACATCTGAAATGCCTATTAGCACCTATATTTGAAATGCCTATCGGCAACCATATCTGGAATGCCTATCGGCAATTATATTTGAAATGCCTATCGGTTTCTATATCTGAAATGCCTATCGGCACCTATTTTTAAAATGCCAATCCACAACTATATCTGAAATGCCTATCGGCACCTATATCTGAAATGCCTATCGACACCTATATCTGAAATGCCTATCGACACCTATATCTGAAATGCCTATCGACACCTATATCTGAAATGCCTATCGACACCTATATCTGAAATGCCTATCGACACCTATATCTGAAATGCCTATCGACACCTATTTTTGAAATGCCTATCGGAAACTACATCTGAAATGCCTATCAGCACCTATATTTGAAATGCCTATCGGCAACCATATCTGGAATGCTTATCGGCACCTATATTTGAAATGCCTATCGGCTTCTATATCAAAAATGCCTATCGGCACCTATTTTTAAAATGCCAATCGGCAACTATATCTGAAATGCCTATCGGCACCTATATCTGAAATGCCTATCGACTCCTATATCTGAAATGCCTATCGACACCTATATCTGAAATGCCTATCGACACCTATATCTGAAATGCCTATCGACACCTATATCTGAAATGCCTATCGACACCTATATCTGAAATGCCTATCGACACCTATATCTGAAATGCCTATCGACACCTATATCTGAAATGCCTATCGACACCTATATCTGAAATGCCTATCGACACCTATTTTTGAAATGCCTATCGGAAACTACATCTAAAATGCCTATCAACACCTATATTTGAAATGCCTATCGGCAACCATATCTGGAATGCCGATCGGCACCTATATTTGAAATGCCTATCGGCTCCTATATCTGAAATGCCTATCGGCACCTTTTTTTAAAATGCAAATCGGCAACTATATCTGAAATGCCTATCGGCACCTATATCTGAAATGCCTATCGACACCTATATCTGAAATGCCTATCGACACCTATATCTGAAATGCCTATCGACACCTATATCTGAAATGCCTATCGACACCTATATCTGAAATGCCTATCGACACCTATATCTGAAATGCCTATCGACACCTATATCTGAAATGCCTATCGACAACTATATCTGAAATGCCTATCGACACCTTTTTTTGAAATGCCTATCGGAAACTACATCTGAAATGCCTATCAGCACCTATATTTGAAATGCCTATCGGAAACCATATCTGGAATGCCTATCGGCACCTATATTTGAAATGCCTGTCGGCTTCTATATCTGAAATGCCTATCGGCACCTATTTTTAAAATGCCAATCGGCAACTATATCTGAAATGCCTATCGGCACCTATATCTGAAATGCCTATCGACACCTATATCTGAAATGCCTATCGACACCTATATCTGAAATGCCTATCGACACCTATATCTGAAATGCCTATCGACACCTATATCTAAAATGCCTATCGACACCTATATCTGAAATGCCTATCGACACCTATATCTGAAATGCCTATCGACACCTATATCTGAAATGCTTATCGACACCTATATCTGAAATGCCTATCGACACCTATTTTTGAAATGCCTATCGGAAACTACATCTGAAATGCCTATCAGCACCTACATTTGAAATGCCTATCGGCAACCATATCTGGAATGCCTATCGGCACCTAAATTTGAAATGCCTATCGGCTTCTATATCTGAAATGCCTATCGGCACCTATTTTTAAAATGCCAATCGGCAACTATATCTGAAATGCCTATCGGCACCTATATCTGAAATGCCTATCGACACCTATATCTGAAATGCCTATCGACACCTATATCTGAAATGCCTATCGACACCTATATCTGAAATGCCTATCGACACCTATATCTGAAATGCCTATCGACACCTATATCTAAAATGCCTATCGACACCTATATCTGAAATGCCTATCGACACCTATATCTGAAATGCCTATCGACACCTATATCTGAAATGCTTATCGACACCTATATCTGAAATGCCTATCGACACCTATTTTTGAAATGCCTATCGGAAACTACATCTGAAATGCCTATCAGCACCTACATTTAAAATGCCTATCGGCAACCATATCTGGAATGCCTATCGGCACCTAAATTTGAAATGCCTATCGGCTTCTATATCTGAAATGCCTATCGGCACCTATTTTTAAAATGCCAATCGGCAACTATATCTGAAATGCCTATCGGCACCTATATCTGAAATGCCTATCGACACCTATATCTGAAATGCCTATCGACACCTATATCTGAAATGCCTATCGACACCTATATCTGAAATGCCTATCGACACCTATTTTTGAAATGCCTATCGGAAACTACATCTGAAATGCCTATCAGCACCTATATTTTAAATGCCAATCGGCAACCATATCTGGAATGCCTTTCGGCACCTATATTTGAAATGCCTATCGGTTTCTATATCTGAAATGCCTATCGGCACCTATTTTTAAAATGCCAATCGGCAACTATATCTGAAATGCCTATCGGCACCTATATCTGAAATGCCTATCGACACCTATATCTGAAATGCCTATCGACACCTATATCTGAAATGCCTATCGACACCTATATCTGAAATGCCTATCGACACCTATATCTGAAATGCCTATCGACACCTATATCTGAAATGCCTATCGACACCTATTTTTGAAATGCCTATCGGAAACTACATCTGAAATGCCTATTAGCACCTATATTTGAAATGCCTATCGGCAACCATATCTGGAATGCCTATCGGCACCTATATTTGAAATGCCTATCGGTTTCTATATCTGAAATGCCTATCGGCACCTATTTTTTAAATGCCAATCGGCAACTATATCTGAAATGCCTATCGGCACTTATATCTGAAATGCCTATCGACACCTATATCTGAAATGCCTATCGACACCTATATCTGAAATGCCTATCGACACCTATATCTGAAATGCCTATCGACACCTATATCTGAAATGCCTATCGACACCTATATCTGAAATGCCTATCGACACCTATTTTTGAAATGCCTATCGGAAACTACATCTGAAATGCCTATCAGCACCTACATTTGAAATGCCTATCGGCAACCATATCTGGAATGCCTATCGGCACCTATATTTGAAATGCCTATCGGCTTCTATATCTGAAATGCCTACCGGCTTCTATTTTTAAAATGCCAATCGGCAACTATATCTGAAATGCCTATCGGCACCTATATCTGAAATGCCTATCGACACCTATATCTGAAATGCCTATCGACACCTATATCTGAAATGCCTATCGACACCTATATCTGAAATGCCTATCGACACCTATATCTGAAATGCCTATCGACACCTATATCTGAAATGCCTATCGACCCCTATATCTGAAATGCCTATCGACAACTATATCTGAAATGCCTATCGACACCTTTTTTTGAAATGCCTATCGGAAACTACATCTGAAATGCCTATCAGCACCTATATTTGAAATGCCTATCGGCAACCATATCTGGAATGCCTATCGGCACCTATATTTGAAATGCCTGTCGGCTTCTATATCTGAAATGCCTATCGGCACCTATTTTTTAAATGCCAATCGGCAACTATATTTGAAATGCCTATCGGCACCTGTATCTGAAATGCCTATCGACACCTATATCTGAAATGCCTATCGACACCTATATCTGAAATGACTATCGACACCTATATCTGAAATGCCTATCGACACCTATATCTGAAATGCCTATCGACACCTATATCTGAAATGCCTATCGACACCTATATCTGAAATGCCTATCGACACCTATATCTGAAATGCTTATCGACACCTATATCTGAAATGCATATCGACACCTATTTTTGAAATGCCTATCGGAAACTACATCTGAAATGCCTATCAGCACCTACATTTGAAATGCCTATCGGCAACCATATCTGGAATGCCTATCGGCACCTAAATTTGAAATGCCTATCGGCTTCTATATCTGAAATGCCTATCGGCACCTATTTTTAAAATGCCAATCGGCAACTATATCTGAAATG
This sequence comes from Venustoraphidia nigricollis, assembly GCA_034508555.1. Taxonomy (NCBI): domain Eukaryota; kingdom Metazoa; phylum Arthropoda; class Insecta; order Raphidioptera; family Raphidiidae; genus Venustoraphidia; species Venustoraphidia nigricollis. Next base: position 14,302 of record JAVRKA010000545.1, read on the forward strand.
CCTATCGGCACCTATATCTGAAATGCCTATCGACACCTATATCTGAAATGCCTATCGACACCTATATCTGAAATGCCTATCGACACCTATATCTGAAATGCCTATCGACACTTATATCTGAAATGCCTATCGACACCTATATCTGAAATGCCTATCGACACCTATATCTGAAATGCCTATCGACACCTATATCTGAAATGCCTATCGACACCTATTTTTGAAATGCCTATCGGAAACTACATCTGAAATGCCTATCAGCACCTATATTTGAAATGCCTATCGGCAACTATATCTGGAATGCCTATCGGCACCTATATTTGAAATGCCTATCGGCTTCTATATCTGAAATGCCTATCGGCACCTATTTTTAAAATGCCAATCGGCAACTATATCTGAAATGCCTATCGGCACCTATATCTGAAATGCCTATCGACACCTATATCTGAAATGCCTATCGACACCTATATCGGAAATGCCTATCGACACCTATATCTGAAATGCCTATCGACACCTATATCTGAAATGCCTATCGACACCTATATCTGAAATGCCTATCGACACCTATATCTGAAATGCCTATCGACACCTATATCTGAAATGCCTATCGACACCTATATCTGAAATGCCTATCGACACCTATTTTTGAAATGCCTATCGGAAACTACATCTGAAATGCCTATTAGCACCTATATTTGAAATGCCTATCGGCAACCATATCTGGAATGCCTATCGGCAATTATATTTGAAATGCCTATCGGTTTCTATATCTGAAATGCCTATCGGCACCTATTTTTAAAATGCCAATCCACAACTATATCTGAAATGCCTATCGGCACCTATATCTGAAATGCCTATCGACACCTATATCTGAAATGCCTATCGACACCTATATCTGAAATGCCTATCGACACCTATATCTGAAATGCCTATCGACACCTATATCTGAAATGCCTATCGACACCTATATCTGAAATGCCTATCGACACCTATTTTTGAAATGCCTATCGGAAACTACATCTGAAATGCCTATCAGCACCTATATTTGAAATGCCTATCGGCAACCATATCTGGAATGCTTATCGGCACCTATATTTGAAATGCCTATCGGCTTCTATATCTAAAATGCCTATCGGCACCTATTTTTAAAATGCCAATCGGCAACTATATCTGAAATGCCTATCGGCACCTATATCTGAAATGCCTATCGACTCCTATATCTGAAATGCCTATCGACACCTATATCTGAAATGCCTATCGACACCTATATCTGAAATGCCTATCGACACCTATATCTGAAATGCCTATCGACACCTATATCTGAAATGCCTATCGACACCTATATCTGAAATGCCTATCGACACCTATATCTGAAATGCCTATCGACACCTATATCTGAAATGCCTATCGACACCTATTTTTGAAATGCCTATCGGAAACTACATCTAAAATGCCTATCAACACCTATATTTGAAATGCCTATCGGCAACCATATCTGGAATGCCGATCGGCACCTATATTTGAAATGCCTATCGGCTCCTATATCTGAAATGCCTATCGGCACCTTTTTTCAAAATGCAAATCGGCAACTATATCTGAAATGCCTATCGGCACCTATATCTGAAATGCCTATCGACACCTATATCTGAAATACCTATCGACACCTATATCTGAAATGCCTATCGACACCTATATCTGAAATGCCTATCGACACCTATATCTGAAATGCCTATCGACACCTATATCTGAAATGCCTATCGACACCTATATCTGAAATGCCTATCGACAACTATATCTGAAATGCCTATCGACACCTTTTTTTGAAATGCCTATCGGAAACTACATCTGAAATGCCTATCAGCACCTATATTTGAAATGCCTATCGGAAACCATATCTGGAATGCCTATCGGCACCTATATTTGAAATGCCTGTCGGCTTCTATATCTGAAATGCCTATCGGCACCTATTTTTAAAATGCCAATCGGCAACTATATCTGAAATGCCTATCGGCACCTATATCTGAAATGCCTATCGACACCTATATCTGAAATGCCTATCGACACCTATATCTGAAATGCCTATCGACACCTATATCTGAAATGCCTATCGACACCTATATCTGAAATGCCTATCGACACCTATATCTGAAATGCTTATCGACACCTATATCTGAAATGCCTATCGACACCTATTTTTGAAATGCCTATCGGAAACTACATCTGAAATGCCTATCAGCACCTACATTTGAAATGCCTATCGGCAACCATATCTGGAATGCCTATCGGCACCTAATTTTGAAATGCCTATCGGCTTCTATATCTGAAATGCCTATCGGCACATATTTTTAAAATGCCAATCGGCAACTATATCTGAAATGCCTATCGGCACCTATATCTGAAATGCCTATCGACACCTATATCTGAAATGCCTATCGACACCTATATCTGAAATGCCTATCGACACCTATATCTGAAATGCCTATCGACACTTATATCTGAAATGCCTATCGACACCTATATCTGAAATGCCTATCGACACCTATATCTGAAATGCCTATCGACACCTATATCTGAAATGCCTATCGACACCTAATTTTGAAATGCCTATCGGAAACTACATCTGAAATGCCTATCAGCACCTATATTTTAAATGCCTATCGGCAACCATATCTGGAATGCCTTTCGGCACCTATATTTGAAATGCCTATCGGTTTCTATATCTGAAATGCCTATCGGCACCTATTTTTAAAATGCCAATCGGCAACTATATCTGAAATGCCTATCGGCACCTATATCTGAAATGCCTATCGACACCTATATCTGAAATGCCTATCGACACCTATATCTGAAATGCCTATCGACACCTATATCTGAAATGCCTATCGACACCTATATCTGAAATGCCTATCGACACCTATATCTGAAATGCCTATCGACGCCTATTTTTGAAATGCCTATCGGAAACTACATCTGAAATGCCTATCAGCACCTATATTTGAAATGCCTATCGGCAACCATATCTGGAATGCCTATCGGCACCTATATTTGAAATGCCTATCGGCTTCTATATCTGAAATGCCTATCGGCACCTATTTTTAAAATGCCAATCGGCAACTATATCTGAAATGCCTATCGGCACCTATATCTGAAATGCCTATCGACACCTATATCTGAAATGCCTATCGACACCTATATCTGAAATGCCTATCGACACCTATTTTTGAAATGCCTATCGGAAACTACATCTGAAATGCCTATCAGCACCTATATTCGAAATGCCTATCGGCAACCATATCTGGAATGCCTATCGGCACCTATATTTGAAATGCCTATCGGCTTCTATATCTGAAATGCCTATCGGCACCTATTTTTAAAATGCCATTTGGCAACTATATCTGAAATGCCTATCGGCACCTATATCTGAAATGCCTATCGACACCTATATCTGAAATGCCTATCGACACCTATATCTGAAATGCCTATCGACACCTATATCTGAAATGCCTATCGGCACCTATTTTATAAATGCCAATCGGCAACTATATCTGAAATGCCTATCGGCACCTATGTCTGAAATGCCTATCGACACCTATATCTGAAATGCCTATCGACACCTATATCGGAAATGCTAATCGACACCTATATCTGAAATGCCTATCGACACCTATATCTGAAATGCCTATCGAAACCTATATCTGAAATGCCTATCGACACCTATATCTGAAATGCCTATCGACACCTATATCTGAAATGCCTATCGACACCTATATCTGAAATGCCTATCGACACCTATTTTTGAAATGCCTATCGGAAACTACATCTGAAATGCCTATTAGCACCTATATTTGAAATGCCTATCGGCAACCATATCTGGAATGCCTATCGGCACCTATATTTGAAATGCCTATCGGTTTCTATATCTGAAATGCCTATCGGCACCTATTTTTAAAATGCCAATCGGCAACTATATCTGAAATGCCTATCGGCACTTATATCTGAAATGCCTATCGACACCTATATCTGAAATGCCTATCGACACCTATATCTGAAATGCCTATCGACACCTATATCTGAAATGCCTATCGACACCTATATCTGAAATGCCTATCGACACCTATATCTGAAATGCCTATCGACACCTATTTTTGAAATGCCTATCGGAAACTACATCTGAAATGCCTATCAGCACCTACATTTGAAATGCCTATCGGCAACCATATCTGGAATGCCTATCGGCACCTATATTTGAAATGCCTATCGGCTTCTATATCTGAAATGCCTATCGGCTTCTATTTTTAAAATGCCAATCGGCAACTATATCTGAAATGCCTATCGGCACCTATATCTGAAATGCCTATCGACACCTATATCTGAAATGCCTATCGACACCTATATCTGAAATGCCTATCGACACCTATATCTGAAATGCCTATCGACACCTATATCTGAAATGCCTATCGACACCTATATCTGAAATGCCTATCGACCCCTATATCTGAAATGCCTATCGACAACTATATCTGAAATGCCTATCGACACCTTTTTTTGAAATGCCTATCGGAAACTACATCTGAAATGCCTATCAGCACCTATATTTGAAATGCCTATCGGCAACCATATCTGGAATGCCTATCGGCAGCTATATTTGAAATGCCTGTCGGCTTCTATATCTGAAATGCCTATCGGCACCTATTTTTTAAATGCCAATCGGCAACTATATCTGAAATGCCTATCGGCACCTATATCTGAAATGCCTATCGACACCTATATCTGAAATGCCTATCGACACCTATATCTGAAATGACTATCGACACCTATATCTGAAATGCCTATCGACACCTATATCTGAAATGCCTATCGACACCTATATCTGAAATGCCTATCGACACCTATATCTGAAATGCCTATCGACACCTATATCTGAAATGCTTATCGACACCTATATCTGAAATGCATATCGACACCTATTTTTGAAATGCCTATCGGAAACTACATCTGAAATGCCTATCAGCACCTACATTTGAAATGCCTATCGGCAACCATATCTGGAATGCCTATCGGCACCTAAATTTGAAATGCCTATCGGCTTCTATATCTGAAATGCCTATCGGCACCTATTTTTAAAATGCCAATCGGCAACTATATCTGAAATGCCTATCGGCACCTATATCTGAAATGCCTATCGACACCTATATCTGAAATGCCTATCGACACCTATATCTGAAATGCCTATCGACACCTATATCTGAAATGCCTATCGACACTTATATCTGAAATGCCTATCGACACCTATATCTGAAATGCCTATCGACACCTATATCTGAAATGCCTATCGACACCTATATCTGAAATGCCTATCGACACCTATTTTTGAAATGCCTATCGGAAACTACATCTGAAATGCCTATCAGCACCTATATTTGAAATGCCTATCGGCAACTATATTTGGAATGCCTATCGGCACCTATATTTGAAATGCCTATCGGCTTCTATATCTGAAATGCCTATCGGCACCTATTTTTAAAATGCCAATCGGCAACTATATCTGAAATGCCTATCGGCACCTATATCTGAAATGCCTATCGACACCTATATCTGAAATGCCTATCGACACCTATATCGGAAATGCCTATCGACACCTATATCTGAAATGCCTATCGACACCTATATCTGAAATGCCTATCGACACCTATATCTGAAATGCCTATCGACACCTATATCTGAAATGCCTATCGACACCTATATCTGAAATGCCTATCGACACCTATATCTGAAATGCCTATCGACACCTATTTTTGAAATGCCTATCGGAAACTACATCTGAAATGCCTATTAGCACCTATATTTGAAATGCCTATCGGCAACCATATCTGGAATGCCTATCGGCACCTATATTTGAAATGCCCATCGGTTTCTATATCTGAAATGCCTATCGGCACCTATTTTTAAAATGCCAATCGGCAACTATATCTGAAATGCCTATCGGCACCTATATCTGAAATGCCTATCGACACCTATATATGAAATGCCTATCGACACCTATAATGAAATGCCTATCGACACCTATATCTGAAATGCCTATCGACACCTATATCTGAAATGCCTATCGACACCTATTTTTGAAATGCCTATCGGAAACTACATCTGAAATGCCTATCAGCACCTATATTTGAAATGCCTATCGGCAACCATATCTGGAATGCTTATCGGCACCTATATTTGAAATGCCTATCGGCTTCTATATCTAAAATGCCTATCGGCACCTATTTTTAAAATGCCAATCGGCAACTATATCTGAAATGCCTATCGGCACCTATATCTGAAATGCCTATCGACTCCTATATCTGAAATGCCTATCGACACCTATATCTGAAATGCCTATCGACACCTATATCTGAAATGCCTATCGACACCTATATCTGAAATGCCTATCGACACCTATATCTGAAATGCCTATCGACACCTATATCTGAAATGCCTATCGACACCTATATCTGAAATGCCTATCGACACCTATATCTGAAATGCCTATCGACACCTATTTTTGAAATGCCTATCGGAAACTACATCTAAAATGCCTATCAACACCTATATTTGAAATGCCTATCGGCAACCATATCTGGAATGCCGATCGGCACCTATATTTGAAATGCCTATCGGCTCCTATATCTGAAATGCCTATCGGCACCTTTTTTTAAAATGCAAATCGGCAACTATATCTGAAATGCCTATCGGCACCTATATCTGAAATGCCTATCGACACCTATATCTGAAATGCCTATCGACACCTATATCTGAAATGCCTATCGACACCTATATCTGAAATGCCTATCGACACCTATATCTGAAATGCCTATCGACACCTATATCTGAAATGCCTATCGACACCTATATCTGAAATGCCTATCGACAACTATATCTGAAATGCCTATCGACACCTTTTTTTGAAATGCCTATCGGAAACTACATCTGAAATGCCTATCAGCACCTATATTTGAAATGCCTATCGGCAACCATATCTGGAATGCCTATCGGCACCTATATTTGAAATGCCTGTCGGCTTCTATATCTGAAATGCCTATCGGCACCAATTTTTAAAATGCCAATCGGCAACTATATCTGAAATGCCTATCGGCACCTATATCTGAAATGCCTATCGACACCTATATCTGAAATGCCTATCGACACCTATATCTGAAATGCCTATCGACACCTATATCTGAAATGCCTATCGACACCTATATCTAAAATGCCTATCGACACCTATATCTGAAATGCCTATCGACACCTATATCTGAAATGCCTATCGACACCTATATCTGAAATGCTTATCGACACCTATATCTGAAATGCCTATCGACACCTATTTTTGAAATGCCTATCGGAAACTACATCTGAAATGCCTATCAGCACCTACATTTGAAATGCCTATCGGCAACCATATCTGGAATGCCTATCGGCACCTAAATTTGAAATGCCTATCGGCTTCTATATCTGAAATGCCTATCGGCACCTATTTTTAAAATGCCAATCGGCAACTATATCTGAAATGCCTATCGGCACCTATATCTGAAATGCCTATCGACACCTATATCTGAAATGCCTATCGACACCTATATCTGAAATGCCTATCGACACCTATATCTGAAATGCCTATCGACACTTATATCTGAAATGCCTATCGACACCTATATCTGAAATGCCTATCGACACCTATATCTGAAATGCCTATCGACACCTATATCTGAAATGCCTATCGACACCTATTTTTGAAATGCCTATCGGAAACTACATCTGAAATGCCTATCAGCATCTACATTTTAAATGCCTATCGGCAACCATATCTGGAATGCCTTTTGGCACCTATATTTGAAATGCCTATCGGTTTCTATATCTGAAATGCCTATCGGCACCTATTTTTAAAATGCCAATCGGCAACTATATCTGAAATGCCTATCGGCACCTATATCTGAAATGCCTATCGACACCTATATCTGAAATGCCTATCGACACCTATATCTGAAATGCCTATCGACACCTATATCTGAAATGCCTATCGACACCTATATCTGAAATGCCTATCGACACCTATATTTGAAATGCCTATCGACACCTATTTTTGAAATGCCTATCGGAAACTACATCTGAAATGCCTATCAGCACCTATATTTGAAATGCCTATCGGCAACCATATCTGGAATGCCTATCGGCACCTATATTTGAAATGCCTATCGGCTTCTATATCTGAAATGCCTATCGGCACCTATTTTGTAAATGCCAATCGGCAACTATATCTGAAATGCCTATCGGCACCTATATCTGAAATGCCTATCGACACCTATATCTGAAATGCCTATCGACACCTATATCTGAAATGCCTATCGACACCTATATCTGAAATGCCTATCGACACCTATATCTGAAATGCCTATCGACACCTATATCTGAAATGCCTATCGACACCTATATCTGAAATGCCTATCGACACCTATATCTGAAATGCCTATCGACACCTATTTTTAAAATGCCTATCGGAAACTACATCTGTAATGCCTATCAGCACCTATATTTGAAATGCCTATCGGCAACCATATGTGGAATGCCTATCGGCACCTATATTTGAAATGCCTATCGGCTTCTATATCTGAAATGCCTATCGGCACCTATTTTTAAAATGCCAATCGGCAACTATATCTGAAATGCCTATCGGCACCTATATCTGAAATGCCTATCGACACCTATATCTGAAATGCCTATCGACACCTATATCTGAAATGCCTATCGACACCTATATCTGAAATGCCTATCGACACCTATATCTGAAATGCCTATCGACACCTATTTTTGAAATGCCTATCGGAAACTACATCTGAAATGCCTATCGGCACCTATTTTTAAAATGCCATTTGGCAACTATATCTGAAATGCCTATCGGCACCTATATCTGAAATGCCTATCGACACCTATATCTGAAATGCCTATCGATACCTATATCTGAAATGCCTATCGACACCTATATCTGAAATGCCTATCGACACCTATATCTGAAATGCCTATCGACACCTATATCTGAAATGCCTATCGACACCTATATCTGAAATGCCTATCGACACCTATATCTGAAATGCCTATCGACACCTATATCTGAAATGCCTATCGACACCTATATCTGAAATGCCTATCGACACCTATTTTTGAAATGCCTATCGGAAACTACATCTGAAATGCCTATCGGCACCTATTTTTAAAATGCCATTTGGCAACTATATCTGAAATGCCTATCGACACCTATATCTGAAATGCCTATCGACACCTATATCTGAAATGCCTATCGACACCTATATCTGAAATGCCTATCGACACCTATATCTGAAATGCCTATCGACACCTATTTTTGAAATGCCTATCGGAAACTACATCTGAAATGCCTATCAGCACCTATATTTGAAATGCCTATCGGCAACCATATCTGGAATGCCTATCGGCACCTATATTTGAAATGCCTATCGGCTTCTATATCTGAAATGCCTATCGGCACCTATTTTTAAAATGCCGATCGGCAACTATATCTGAAATGCCTATCGGCACCTATATCTGAAATGCCTATCGACACCTATATCTAAAATGCCTATCGACACCTATATCTGAAATGCCTATCGACACCTATATCTGAAATGCCTATCGACACCTATATCTGAAATGCCTATCGACACCTATATCTGAAATGCCTATCGACACCTATATCTGAAATGCCTATCGACACCTATATCTGAAATGCCTATCGACACCTATATCTGAAATGCCTATCGACACCTATTTTTGAAATGCCTATCGGAAACTACATCTGAAATTCCTATCAGCACCTATATTTGAAATGCCTATCGGCAACCATATCTGGAATGCCTATCGGCACCTATATTTGAAATGCCTATCGGCTTCTATATCTGAAATGCCTATCGGCACCTATTTTTAAAATGCCAATCGGCAACTATATCTGAAATGCCTATCGGCACCTATATCTGAAATGCCTATCGACACCTATATCTAAAATGCCTATCGACACCTATATCTGAAATGCCTATCGACACCTATATCTGAAATGCCTATCGACACCTATATCTGAAATGCCTATCGACACCTATATCTGAAATGCCTATCGACACCTATATCTGAAATGCCTATCGACACCTATATCTGAAATGCCTATCGACACCTATATCTGAAATGCCTATCGACACCTATTTTTGAAATGCCTATCGGAAACTACATCTGAAATGCCTATTAGCACCTATATTTGAAATGCCTATCGGCAACCATATCTGGAATGCCTATCGGCACCTATATTTGAAATGCCTATCGGTTTCTATATCTGAAATGCCTATCGGCACCTATTTTTAAAATGCCAATCGGCAACTATATCTGAAATGCCTATCGGCACCTATATCTGAAATGCCTATCGACACCTATATCTGAAATGCCTATCGACACCTATATCTGAAATGCCTATCGACACCTATATCTGAAATGCCTATCGACACCTATATCTGAAATGCCTATCGACACCTATATCTGAAATGCCTATCGACACCTATTTTTGAAATGCCTATCGGAAACTACATCTGAAATGCCTATCAGCACCTATATTTGAAATGCCTATCGGCAACCATATCTGGAATGCTTATCGGCACCTATATTTGAAATGCCTATCGGCTTCTATATCTAAAATGCCTATCGGCACCTATTTTTAAAATGCCAATCGGCAACTATATCTGAAATGCCTATCGGCACCTATATCTGAAATGCCTATCGACTCCTATATCTGAAATGCCTATCGACACCTATATCTGAAATGCCTATCGACACCTATATCTGAAATGCCTATCGACACCTATATCTGAAATGCCTATCGACACCTATATCTGAAATGCCTATCGACACCTATATCTGAAATGCCTATCGACACCTATATCTGAAATGCCTATCGACACCTATATCTGAAATGCCTATCGACACCTATTTTTGAAATGCCTATCGGAAACTACATCTAAAATGCCTATCAACACCTATATTTGAAATGCCTATCGGCAACCATATCTGGAATGCCGATCGGCACCTATATTTGAAATGCCTATCGGCTCCTATATCTGAAATGCCTATCGGCACCTTTTTTTAAAATGCAAATCGGCAACTATATCTGAAATGCCTATCGGCACCTATATCTGAAATGCCTATCGACACCTATATCTGAAATGCCTATCGACACCTATATCTGAAATGCCTATCGACACCTATATCTGAAATGCCTATCGACACCTATATCTGAAATGCCTATCGACACCTATATCTGAAATGCCTATCGACACCTATATCTGAAATGCCTATCGACAACTATATCTGAAATGCCTATCGACACCTTTTTTTGAAATGCCTATCGGAAACTACATCTGAAATGCCTATCAGCACCTATATTTGAAATGCCTATCGGCAACCATATCTGGAATGCCCATCGGCACCTATATTTGAAATGCCTGTCGGCTTCTATATCTGAAATGCCTATCGGCACCTATTTTTAAAATGCCAATCGGCAACTATATCTGAAATGCCTATCGGCACCTATATCTGAAATGCCTATCGACACCTATATCTGAAATGCCTATCGACACCTATATCTGAAATGCCTATCGACACCTATATCTGAAATGCCTATCGACACCTATATCTAAAATGCCTATCGACACCTATATCTGAAATGCCTATCGACACCTATATCTGAAATGCCTATCGACACCTATATCTGAAATGCTTATCGACACCTATATCTGAAATGCCTATCGACACCTATTTTTGAAATGCCTATCGGAAACTACATCTGAAATGCCTATCAGCACCTACATTTGAAATGCCTATCGGCAACCATATCTGGAATGCCTATCGGCACCTAAATTTGAAATGCCTATCGGCTTCTATATCTGAAATGCCTATCGGCACCTATTTTTAAAATGCCAATCGGCAACTATATCTGAAATGCCTATCGGCACCTATATCTGAAATGCCTATCGACACCTATATCTGAAATGCCTATCGACACCTATATCTGAAATGCCTATCGACACCTATATCTGAAATGCCTATCGACACTTATATCTGAAATGCCTATCGACACCTATATCTGAAATGCCTATCGACACCTATATCTGAAATGCCTATCGACACCTATATCTGAAATGCCTATCGACACCTATTTTTGAAATGCCTATCGGAAACTACATCTGAAATGCCTATCAGCACCTATATTTTAAATGCCTATCGGCAACCATATCTGGAATGCCTTTCGGCACCTATATTTGAAATGCCTATCGGTTTCTATATCTGAAATGCCTATCGGCACCTATTTTTAAAATGCCAATCGGCAACTATTTCTGAAATGCCTATCGGCACCTATATCTGAAATGCCTATCGACACCTATATCTGAAATGCCTATCGACACCTATATCTGAAATGCCTATCGACACCTATATCTGAAATGCCTATCGACACCTATATCTGAAATGCCTATCGACACCTATATCTGAAATGCCTATCGACACCTATATCTGAAATGCCTATCGACACCTATTTTTGAAATGCCTATCGGAAACTACATCTGAAATGCCTATCAGCACCTATATTTGAAATGCCTATCGGCAACCATATCTGGAATGCCTATCGGCACCTATATTTGAAATGCCTATCGGCTTCTATATCTGAAATGCCTATCGGCACCTATTTTTAAAATGCCAATCGGCAACTATATCTGAAATGCCTATCGGCACCTATATCTGAAATGCCTATCGACACCTATATCTGAAATGCCTATCGACACCTATATCTGAAATGCCTATCGACACCTATATCTGAAATGCCTATCGACACCTATATCTGAAATGCCTATCGACACCTATATCTGAAATGCCTATCGACACCTATATCTGAAATGCCTATCGACACCTATATCTGAAATGCCTATCGACACCTATTTTTGAAATGCCTATCGGAAACTACATCTGTAATGCCTATCAGCACCTATATTTGAAATGCCTATCGGCAACCATATGTGGAATGCCTATCGGCACCTATATTTGAAATGCCTATCGGCTTCTATATCTGAAATGCCTATCGGCACCTATTTTTAAAATGCCAATCGGCAACTATATCTGAAATGCCTATCGGCACCTATATCTGAAATGCCTATCGACACCTATATCTGAAATGCCTATCGACACCTATATCTGAAATGCCTATCGACACCTATATCTGAAATGCCTATCGACACCTATATCTGAAATGCCTATCGACACCTATATCTGAAATGCCTATCGACACCTATATCTGAAATGCCTATCGACACCTATATCTGAAATGCCTATCGACACCTATTTTTGAAATGCCTATCGGAAACTACATCTGAAATGCCTATCAGCACCTATATTTGAAATGCCTATCGGCAACCATATCTGGAATGCCTATCGGCACCTATATTTGAAATGCCTATCGGCTTCTATATCTGAAATGCCTATCGGCACCTATTTTTATAATGCCAATCGGCAACTATATCTGAAATGCCTATCGGCACCTATATCTGAAATGCCTATCGACACCTATATCTGAAATGCCTATCGACACATATATCTGAAATGCCTATCGACACCTATATCTGATATGCCTATCGACACCTATATCTTAAATGCCTATCGACACTTATATCTGAAATGCTTATCGACACCTATATCTGAAATGCCTATCGACACCTATATCTGAAATGCCTTTTGACACCTATTTTTGAAATGCCTATCGTAAACTACATCCGAAATGCCTATCAGCACCTATATTTGAAATGCCTATCGGCAACCATATCTGGAATGCCTATCGGCACCTATATTTGAAATGCCTATCGGCTTCTATATCTGAAATGCCTATCGGCACCTATTTTTAAAATGCCAATCGGCAACTATATCTGAAATGCCTATCGGCACCTATACCTGAAATGCCTATCGACACCTATATCTGAAATGCCTATCGACACCTATATCTGAAATGCCTATCGACACCTATATCTGAAATGCCTATCGACACCTATATCTGAAATGCCTATCGACACCTATATCTGAAATGCCTATCGACACCTATATCTGAAATGCCTATCGACACCTATATCTGAAATGCCTATCGACACCTATTTTTAAAATGCCTATCGGAAACTACATCTGAAATGCCTATCATCACCTATATTTGAAATGCCTATCGGCAACCATATCTGGAATGCCTATCGGCACCTATATTTGAAATGCCTATCGGCTTCTATATCTGAAATGCCTATCGGCACCTATTTTTAAAATGCCAATCGGCAACTATATCTGAAATGCCTATTTGCACCTATATCTGAAACGCCTATCGACACCTATATCTGAAATGCCTATCGACACCTATATCCGAAATGCCTATCGACACCTATATCTGAAATGCCTATCGACACCTATATCTGAAATGCCTATCGACACCTATATCTGAAATGCCTATCGACACCTATATCTGAAATGCCTATCGACACCTATTTTTGAAATGCCTATCGGAAACTACATCTGAAATGCCTATCAGCACCTATATTTGAAATGCCTATCGGCAACCATATCTGGAATGCGTATCGGCACCTATATTTGAAATGCCTATCGGCTTCTATATCTGATATGATTATCGGCACCTATTTTTATAATGCCAATCGGCAACTATATCTGAAATGCCTATCGGCACCTATATCTGAAATGCCTATCGACACCTATATCTGAAATGCCTATCGACACCTATATCTGAAATGCCTATCGACACCTATATCTGAAATGCCTATCGACACCTATATCTGAAATGCCTATCGACACCTATATCTGAAATGCCTATCGACACCTATATCTGAAATGCCTATCGACACCTATATCTGAAATGCCTATCGACACCTATTTTTGAAATGCCTATCGGAAACTACATCTGAAATGCCTATCAGCACCTATATTTGAAATGCCTATCGGCAACCATATCTGGAATGCCTATCGGCACCTATATTTGAAATGCCTATCGGCTTCTATATCTGAAATGCCTATCGGCACCTATTTTTAAAATGCCAATCGGCAACTATATCTGAAATGCCTATCGGCACCTATATCTGAAATGCCTATCGACACCTATATCTGAAATGCCTATCGACACCTATATCTGAAATGCCTATCGACACCTATATCTGAAATGCCTATCGACACCTATATCTGAAATGCCTATCGACACCTATATCTGAAATGCCTATCGACACCTATATCTGAAATGCCTTTCGACACCTATATCTGAAATGCCTATCGACACCTATTTTTGGTATGCCTATCGGAAACTACATCTGAAATGCCTATCAGCACCTATATTTGAAATGCCTATCGGCAACCATATCTGGAATGCCTATCGGCACCTATATTTGAAATGCCTATCGGCTTCTATATCTGAAATGCCTATCGGCACCTATTTTTAAAATGGCAATCGGCAACTATATCTAAAATGCCTATCGGCACCTATATCTGAAATGCCTATCGACACCTATATCTGAAATGCCTATCGACACCTATATCTGAAATGCCTATCGACACCTATATCTGAAATGCCTATCGACACCTATATCTGAAATGCCTATCGACACCTATATCTGAAATGCCTATCGACACCTATATCTGAAATGCCTATCGACACCTCTATCTGAAATGCCTATCGACACCTATTTTTGAAATGCCTATCGGAAACTACATCTGAAATGCCTATCAGCACCTATATTTGAAATGCCTATTGGCAACCATATCTATGCCTATCGGCACCTATATTTGAAATGCCTATCGGCTTCTATATCTGAAATGCCTACCGGCACCTATTTTTAAAAAGCCAATCGGCAACTATATCTGAAATGCCTATCGGCACTTATATCTGAAATGCCTATCGACACCTATATCTGAAATGCCTATCGACACCTATATCTGAAATGCCTATCGACACCTATATCTGAAATGCCTATCGACACCTATATCTAAAAAGCCTATCGACACCTATATCTGAAATGCCTATCGACACCTATATCTGAAATGCCTTTCGACACCTATATCTGAAATGCCTATCGACACCTATTTTTGAAATGCCTATCGGAAACTACATCTGAAATGCCTATCAGCACCTAAATTTGAAATGCCTATCGGCAACCATATCTGGAATGCCTATCGGGACCTATATTTGAAATGCCTATCGGCTTCTATATCTGAAATGCCTATCGGCACCTATTTTTAAAATCCCAATCGGCAACTATATCTGAAATGCCTATCGGCACCTATATCTGAAATGCCTATCGACTCCTATATCTGAAATGCCTATCGACACCTATATCTGAAATGCCTATCAACACCTATATCTGAAATGCCTATCGACACCTATATCTGAAATGCCTATCGACACCTATATCTGAAATGCCTATCGACACCTATATCTGAAATGCCTATCGACACCTATTTTTGAAATGCCTATCGGAAACTACATCTGAAATGCCTATCAGCACCTATATTCGAAATGCCTATCGGCAACCATATCTGGAATGCCTATCGGCACCTATATTTGAAATGCCTATCGGCTTCTATATCTGAAATGCCTATCGGCACCTATTTTTAAAATGCCATTTGGCAACTATATCTGAAATGCCTATCGGCACCTATATCTGAAATGCCTATCGACACCTATATCTGAAATGCCTATCGACACCTATATCTGAAATGCCTATCGACACCTATTTCTGAAATGCCTATCGACACCTATATCTGAAATGCCTATCGACACCTATATCTGAAATGCCTATCGACACCTATATCTGAAATGCCTATCGACACCTATATCTGAAATGCCTATCGACACCTATATCTGAAATGCCTATCGACACCTATTTTTGAAATGCCTATCGGAACTACATCTGAAATGCCTATCAGCACCTATATTTGAAATGCCTATCGGCAACCATATCTGGAATGCCTATCGGCACCTATATTTGAAATGCCTAGCGGCTTCTATATCTGAAATGCCTATCGGCACCTATTTTTAAAATGCCAATCGGCAACTATATGTGAAATGCCTATCGGCACCTATATCTGAAATGCCTATCGACACCTATATCTGAAATGCCTATCGACACCTATATCTGAAATGCCTATCGACACCTATATCTGAAATGCCTATCGACACCTATATCTGAAATGCCTATCGACACCTATATCTGAAATGCCTATCGACACCTATATCTGAAATGCCTATCGACACCTATATCTGAAATGCCTATCGACACCTATTTTTGAAATGCCTATCGGAAACTACATCTGAAATGCCTATCAGCACCTATATTTGAAATGCCTATCGGCAACCATATCTGGAATGCCTATCGGCACCTATATTTGAAATGCCTATCGGCTTCTATATCTGAAATGCCTATCGGCACCTATTTTTAAAATGCCGATCGGCAACTATATCTGAAATGCCTATCGGCACCTATATCTGAAATGCCTATCGACACCTATATCTGAAATGCCTATCGACACCTATATCTGAAATGCCTATCGACACCTATATCTGAAATGCCTATCGACACCTATATCTGAAATGCCTATCGACACCTATATCTGAAATGCCTATCGACACCTATATCTGAAATGCCTATCGACACCTATATCTGAAATGCCTATCGACACCTATATCTGAAATGCCTATCGACACCTATTTTTGAAATGCCTATCGGAAACTACTTCTGAAATTCCTATCAGCACCTATATTTGAAATGCCTATCGGCAACCATATCTGGAATGCCTATCGGCACCTATATTTGAAATGCCTATCGGCTTCTATATCTGAAATGCCTATCGGCACCTATTTTTAAAATGCCAATCGGCAACTATATCTGAAATGCCTATCGGCACCTATATCTGAAATGCCTATCGACACCTATATCTAAAATGCCTATCGACACCTATATCTGAAATGCCTATCGACACCTATATCTGAAATGCCTATCGACACCTATATCTGAAATGCCTATCGACACCTATATCTGAAATGCCTATCGACACCTATATCTGAAATGCCTATCGACACCTATATCTGAAATGCCTATCGACACCTATATCTGAAATGCCTATCGACACCTATTTTTGAAATGCCTATCGGAAACTACATCTGAAATGCATATCAGCACCTATATTTGAAATACCTATTGGCAACCATATCTGGAATGCCTATCGGCACCTATATTTGAAATGCCTATCGGCTTCTATATCTGAAATGCCTATCGGCACCTATTTTTAAAATGCCAATCGGCAACTATATCTGAAATGCCTATCGGCACTTATATCTGAAATGCCTATCGACACCTATATCTGAAATGCCTATCGACACCTATATCTGAAATGCCTATCGACACCTATATCTGAAATGCCTATCGACACCTATATCTGAAATGCCTATCGACACCTATATCTGAAATGCCTATCGACACCTATATCTGAAATGCCTTTCGACACCTATATCTGAAATGCCTATCGACACCTATTTTTGAAATACCTATCGGAAACTACATCTCAAATGCCTATCAGCACCTATATTTGAAATGCCTATCGGCAACCATATCTGGAATGCCTATCGGCACCTATATTTGAAATGCCTATCGGCTTCTATATCTGAAATGCCTATCGGCACCTATTTTTAAAATGCCAATCGGCAACTATATCTGAAATGCCTATCGGCACCTATATCTGAAATGCCTATCGACACCTATATCTGAAATGCCTATCGACACCTATATCTGAAATGCCTATCGACACCTATATCTGAAATGCCTATCGTCACCTATATCTGAAATGCCTATCGACACCTATATCTGAAATGCCTATCGACACCTATATCTGAAATGCCTATCGACACCTATATCTGAAATGCCTATCGACACCTATATCTGAAATGCCTATCGACACCTATTTTTGAAATGCCTATCGGAAACTACATCTGAAATGCCTATCAGCACCTATATTTGAAATGCTTATCGGCAACCATATCTGGAATGCCTATTGGCACCTATATTTGAAATGCCTATCGGCTTCTATATCTGAAATGCCTATCGGCACCTATTTTTAAAATGCCAATCGGCAACTATATCTGAAATGCCTATCGGCACCTATATCTGAAATGCCTATCGACACCTATATCTAAAATGCCTATCGACACCTATATCTCAAATGCCTATCGACACCTATATCTGAAATGCCTATCGACACCTATATCTGAAATGCCTATCGACACATATATCTGAAATGCCTATCGACACCTATATCTGAAATGCCTATCGACACCTATATCTGAAATGCCTATCGACACCTATATCTGAAATGCCTATCGACACCTATTTTTGAAATGCCTATCGGAAACTACATCTGAAATGCCTATCAGCACCTATATTTGAAATACCTATTGGCAACCATATCTGGAATGCCTATCGGCACCTATATTTGAAATGCCTATCGGCTTCTATATCTGAAATGCCTATCGGCACCTATTTTTAAAATGCCAATCGGCAACTATATCTGAAATGCCTATCGGCACTTATATCTGAAATGCCTATCGACACCTATATCTGAAATGCCTATCGACACCTATATCTGAAATGCCTATCGACACCTATATCTGAAATGCCTATCGACACCTACATCTGAAATGCCTATCGACACCTATTTTTGAAATACCTATCGGAAACTACATCTAAAATGCCTATCAGCACCTATATTTGAAATGCCTATCGGCAACCATATCTGGAATGCCTATCGGCACCTATATTTGAAATGCCTATCGGCTTCTATATCTGAAATGCCTATCGGCACCTATTTTTAAAATGCCAATCGGCACTATATCTGAAATGCCTATCGGCACCTATATCTGAAATGCCTATCGACACCTATATCTGAAATGCCTATCGACACCTATATCTGAAATGCCTATCGACACCTATATCTGAAATGCCTATCGTCACCTATATCTGAAATGCCTATCGACACCTATATCTGAAATGCCTATCGACACCTATATCTGAAATGCCTATCGACACCTATATCTGAAATGCCTATCAACACCTATATCTGAAATGCCTATCGACACCTATTTTTGAAATGCCTATCGGAAACTACATCTGAAATGCCTATCAGCACCTATATTTGAAATGCTTATCGGCAACCATATCTGGAATGCCTATCGGCACCTATATTTGAAATGCCTATCGGCTTCTATATCTGAAATGCCTATCGGCACCTATTTTTAAAATGCCAATCGGCAACTATATCTGAAATGCCTATCGGCACCTATATCTGAAATGCCTATCGACACCTATATCTAAAATGCCTATCGACACCTATATCTGAAATGCCTATCGACACCTATATCTGAAATGCCTATCGACACCTATATCTGAAATGCCTATCGACACCTATATCTGAAATGCCTATCGACACCTATATCTGAAATGCCTATCGACACCTATATCTGAAATGCCTATCGACACCTATATCTGAAATGCCTATCGACACCTATTTTTGAAATGCCTATCGGAAACTACATCTGAAATGCCTATCAGCACCTATATTTGAAATACCTATTGGCAACCATATCTGGAATGCCTATCGGCACCTATATTTGAAATGCCTATCGGCTTCTATATCTGAAATGCCTATCGGCACCTATTTTTAAAATGCCAATCGGCAACTATATCTGAAATGCCTATCGGCACTTATATCTGAAATGCCTATCGACACCTATATCTGAAATGCCTATCGACACCTATATCTGAAATGCCTATCGACACCTATATCTGAAATGCCTATCGACACCTATATCTGAAATGCCTATCGACACCTATATCTGAAATGCCTATCGACACCTATATCTGAAATGCCTTTCGACACCTATATCTGAAATGCCTATCGACACCTATTTTTGAAATACCTATCGGAAACTACATCTAAAATGCCTATCAGCACCTATATTTGAAATGCCTATCGGCAACCATATCTGGAATGCCTATCGGCACCTATATTTGAAATGCCTATCGGTTTCTATATCTGAAATGCCTATCGGCACCTATTTTTAAAATGCCAATCGGCAACTATATCTGAAATGCCTATCGGCACCTATATCTGAAATGCCTATCGACACCTATATCTGAAATGCCTATCGACACCTATATCTGAAATGCCTATCGACACCTATATCTGAAATGCCTATTGTCACCTATATCTGAAATGCCTATCGACACCTATATCTGAAATGCCTATCGACACCTATATCTGAAATGCCTATCGACACCTATATCTGAAATGCCTATCGACACCTATATCTGAAATGCCTATCGACACCTATTTTTGAAATGCCTATCGGAAAAATCATCTGAAATGCCTATCAGCACCTATATTTGAAATGCTTATCGGCAACCATATCTGGAATGCCTATCGGCACCTATATTTGAAATGCCTATCGGCTTCTATATCTGAAATGCCTATCGGCACCTATTTTTAAAATGCCAATCGGCAACTATATCTGAAATGCCTATCGGCACCTATATCTGAAATGCCTATCGACACCTATATCTGAAATGCCTATCGACACCTATATCTGAAATGCCTCTCGACACCTATATCTGAAATGCCTATCGACACCTATATCTGAAATGCCTATCGACACCTATATCTGAAATGCCTATCGACACCTATATTTGAAATGCCTATCGACACCTATTTTTGAAATGCCTATCGGAAACTACATCTGAAATGCCTATCAGCACCTATATTTGAAATGCCTATCGGCAACCATATCTGGAATGCCTATCGGCACCTATATTTGAAATGCCTATCGGCTTCTATATCTGAAATGCCTATCGGCTTCTATTTTTAAAATGCCAATCGGCAACTATATCTGAAATGCCTATCGGCACCTATATCTGAAATGCCTATCGACACCTATATCTGAAATGCCTATCGACACCTATATCTGAAATGCCTATCGACACCTATATCTGAAATGCCTATCGACACCTATATCTGAAATGCCTATCGACACCTATATCTGAAATGCCTATCGACCCCTATATCTGAAATGCCTATCGACACCTATATCTGAAATGCCTATCGTCACCTATATCTGAAATGCCTATCGACACCTATATCTGAAATGCCTATCGACACCTATATCTGAAATGCCTATCGACACCTATATCTAAAATGCCTATCGACACCTATATCTGAAATGCCTATCGACACCTATATCTGAAATGCCTATCGACACCTATATCTGAAATGCCTATCGTCACCTATATCTGAAATGCCTATCGACACCTATATCTGAAATGCCTATCGACACCTATATCTGAAATGCCTATCGACACCTATATCTGAAATGCCTATCGACACCTATATTTGAAATGCCTATCGACACCTATTTTTGAAATGCCTATCGGAAACTACATCTGAAATGCCTATCAGCACCTATATTTGAAATACCTATTGGCAACCATATCTGGAATGCCTATCGGCACCTATATTTGAAATGCCTATCGGCTTCTATATCTGAAATGCCTATCGGCACCTATTTTTAAAATGCCAATCGGCAACTATATCTGAAATGCCTATCGGCACTTATATCTGAAATGCCTATCGACACCTATATCTGAAATGCCTATCGACACCTATATCTGAAATGCCTATCGACACCTATTTTTGAAATGCCTATCGGAAAAATCATCTGAAATGCCTATCAGCACCTATATTTGAAATGCTTATCGGCAACCATATCTGGAATGCCTATCGGCACCTATATTTGAAATGCCTATCGGCTTCTATATCTGAAATGCCTATCGGCACCTATTTTTAAAATGCCAATCGGCAACTATATCTGAAATGCCTATCGGCACCTATATCTGAAATGCCTATCGACACCTATATCTGAAATGCCTATCGACACCTATATCTGAAATGCCTCTCGACACCTATATCTGAAATGCCTATCGACACCTATATCTGAAATGCCTATCGACACCTATATCTGAAATGCCTATCGACACCTATATCTAAAATGCCTATCGACACCTATATCTGAAATGCCTATCGACACCTATATCTGAAATGCCTATCGACACCTATATCTGAAATGCTTATCGACACCTATATCTGAAATGCCTATCGACACCTATTTTTGAAATGCCTATCGGAAACTACATCTGAAATGCCTATCAGCACCTACATTTGAAATGCCTATCGGCAACCATATCTGGAATGCCTATCGGCACCTAAATTTGAAATGCCTATCGGCTTCTATATCTGAAATGCCTATCGGCACCTATTTTTAAAATGCCAATCGGCAACTATATCTGAAATGCCTATCGGCACCTATATCTGAAATGCCTATCGACACCTATATCTGAAATGCCTATCGACACCTATATCTGAAATGCCTATCGACACCTATATCTGAAATGCCTATCGACACTTATATCTGAAATGCCTATCGACACCTATATCTGAAATGCCTATCGACACCTATATCTGAAATGCCTATCGACACCTATATCTGAAATGCCTATCGACACCTATTTTTGAAATGCCTATCGGAAACTACATCTGAAATGCCTATCAGCACCTATATTTTAAATGCCTATCGGCAACCATATCTGGAATGCCTTTCGGCACCTATATTTGAAATGCCTATCGGTTTCTATATCTGAAATGCCTATCGGCACCTATTTTTAAAATGCCAATCGGCAACTATATCTGAAATGCCTATCGGCACCTATATCTGAAATGCCTATCGACACCTATATCTGAAATGCCTATCGACACCTATATCTGAAATGCCTATCGACACCTATATCTGAAATGCCTATCGACACCTATATCTGAAATGCCTATCGACACCTATATCTGAAATGCCTATCGACACCTATTTTTGAAATGCCTATCGGAAACTACATCTGAAATGCCTATCAGCACCTATATTTGAAATGCCTATCGGCAACCATATCTGGAATGCCTATCGGCACCTATATTTGAAATGCCTATCGGCTTCTATATCTGAAATGCCTATCGGCACCTATTTTTAAAATGCCAATCGGCAACTATATCTGAAATGCCTATCGGCACTTATATCTGAAATGCCTATCGACACCTATATCTGAAATGCCTATCGACACCTATATCTGAAATGCCTATCGACACCTATTTTTGAAATGCCTATCGGAAACTACATCTGAAATGCCTATCAGCACCTATATTCGAAATGCCTATCGGCAACCATATCTGGAATGCCTATCGGCACCTATATTTGAAATGCCTATCGGCTTCTATATCTGAAATGCCTATCGGCACCTATTTTTAAAATGCCATTTGGCAACTATATCTGAAATGCCTATCGGCACCTATATCTGAAATGCCTATCGACACCTATATCTGAAATGCCTATCGACACCTATATCTGAAATGCCTATCGACACCTATATCTGAAATGCCTATCGGCACCTATTTTATAAATGCCAATCGGCAACTATATCTGAAATGCCTATCGGCACCTATATCTGAAATGCCTATCGACACCTATATCTGAAATGCCTATCGACACCTATATCGGAAATGCTAATCGACACCTATATCTGAAATGCCTATCGACACCTATATCTGAAATGCCTATCGAAACCTATATCTGAAATGCCTATCGACACCTATATCTGAAATGCCTATCGACACCTATATCTGAAATGCCTATCGACACCTATATCTGAAATGCCTATCGACACCTATTTTTGAAATGCCTATCGGAAACTACATCTGAAATGCCTATTAGCACCTATATTTGAAATGCCTATCGGCAACCATATCTGGAATGCCTATCGGCACCTATATTTGAAATGCCTATCGGTTTCTATATGTGAAATGCCTATCGGCACCTATTTTTAAAATGCCAATCGGCAACTATATCTGAAATGCCTATCGGCACTTATATCTGAAATGCCTATCGACACCTATATCTGAAATGCCTATCGACACCTATATCTGAAATGCCTATCGACACCTATATCTGAAATGCCTATCGACACCTATATCTGAAATGCCTATCGACACCTATATCTGAAATGCCTATCGACACCTATTTTTGAAATGCCTATCGGAAACTACATCTGAAATGCCTATCAGCACCTACATTTGAAATGCCTATCGGCAACCATATCTGGAATGCCTATCGGCACCTATATTTGAAATGCCTATCGGCTTCTATATCTGAAATGCCTATCGGCTTCTATTTTTAAAATGCCAATCGGCAACTATATCTGAAATGCCTATCGGCACCTATATCTGAAATGCCTATCGACACCTATATCTGAAATGCCTATCGACACCTATATCTGAAATGCCTATCGACACCTATATCTGAAATGCCTATCGACACCTATATCTGAAATGCCTATCGACACCTATATCTGAAATGCCTATCGACCCCTATATCTGAAATGCCTATCGACAACTATATCTGAAATGCCTATCGACACCTTTTTTTGAAATGCCTATCGGAAACTACATCTGAAATGCCTATCAGCACCTATATTTGAAATGCCTATCGGCAACCATATCTGGAATGCCTATCGGCACCTATATTTGAAATGCCTGTCGGCTTCTATATCTGAAATGCCTATCGGCACCTATTTTTTAAATGCCAATCGGCAACTATATCTGAAATGCCTATCGGCACCTATATCTGAAATGCCTATCGACACCTATATCTGAAATGCCTATCGACACCTATATCTGAAATGACTATCGACACCTATATCTGAAATGCCTATCGACACCTATATCTGAAATGCCTATCGACACCTATATCTGAAATGCCTATCGACACCTATATCTGAAATGCCTATCGACACCTATATCTGAAATGCTTATCGACACCTATATCTGAAATGCATATCGACACCTATTTTTGAAATGCCTATCGGAAACTACATCTGAAATGCCTATCAGCACCTACATTTGAAATGCCTATCGGCAACCATATCTGGAATGCCTATCGGCACCTAAATTTGAAATGCCTATCGGCTTCTATATCTGAAATGCCTATCGGCACCTATTTTTAAAATGCCAATCGGCAACTATATCTGAAATGCCTATCGGCACCTATATCTGAAATGCCTATCGACACCTATATCTGAAATGCCTATCGACACCTATATCTGAAATGCCTATCGACACCTATATCTGAAATGCCTATCGACACTTATATCTGAAATGCCTATCGACACCTATATCTGAAATGCCTATCGACACCTATATCTGAAATGCCTATCGACACCTATATCTGAAATGCCTATCGACACCTATTTTTAAAATGCCTATCGGAAACTACATCTGAAATGCCTATCAGCACCTATATTTGAAATGCCTATCGGCAACTATATCTGGAATGCCTATCGGCACCTATATTTGAAATGCCTATCGGCTTCTATATCTGAAATGCCTATCGGCACCTATTTTTAAAATGCCAATCGGCAACTATATCTGAAATGCCTATCGGCACCTATATCTGAAATGCCTATCGACACCTATATCTGAAATGCCTATCGACACCTATATCGGAAATGCCTATCGACACCTATATCTGAAATGCCTATCGACACCTATATCTGAAATGCCTATCGACACCTATATCTGAAATGCCTATCGACACCTATATCTGAAATGCCTATCGACACCTATATCTGAAATGCCTATCGACACCTATATCTGAAATGCCTATCGACACCTATTTTTGAAATGCCTATCGGAAACTACATCTGAAATGCCTATTAGCACCTATATTTGAAATGCCTATCGGCAACCATATCTGGAATGCCTATCGGCACCTATATTTGAAATGCCTATCGGTTTCTATATCTGAAATGCCTATCGGCACCTATTTTTAAAATGCCAATCGGCAACTATATCTGAAATGCCTATCGGCACCTATATCCGAAATGCCTATCGACACCTATATATGAAATGCCTATCGACACCTATAATGAAATGCCTATCGACACCTATATCTGAAATGCCTATCGACACCTATATCTGAAATGCCTATCGACACCTATTTTTGAAATGCCTATCGGAAACTACATCTGAAATGCCTATCAGCACCTATATTTGAAATGCCTATCGGCAACCATATCTGGAATGCTTATCGGCACCTATATTTGAAATGCCTATCGGCTTCTATATCTAAAATGCCTATCGGCACCTATTTTTAAAATGCCAATCGGCAACTATATCTGAAATGCCTATCGGCACCTATATCTGAAATGCCTATCGACTCCTATATCTGAAATGCCTATCGACACCTATATCTGAAATGCCTATCGACACCTATATCTGAAATGCCTATCGACACCTATATCTGAAATGCCTATCGACACCTATATCTGAAATGCCTATCGACACCTATATCTGAAATGCCTATCGACACCTATATCTGAAATGCCTATCGACACCTATATCTGAAATGCCTATCGACACCTATTTTTGAAATGCCTATCGGAAACTACATCTAAAATGCCTATCAACACCTATATTTGAAATGCCTATCGGCAACCATATCTGGAATGCCGATCGGCACCTATATTTGAAATGCCTATCGGCTCCTATATCTGAAATGCCTATCGGCACCTTTTTTTAAAATGCAAATCGGCAACTATATCTGAAATGCCTATCGGCACCTATATCTGAAATGCCTATCGACACCTATATCTGAAATGCCTATCGACACCTATATCTGAAATGCCTATCGACACCTATATCTGAAATGCCTATCGACACCTATATCTGAAATGCCTATCGACACCTATATCTGAAATGCCTATCGACACCTATATCTGAAATGCCTATCGACAACTATATCTGAAATGCCTATCGACACCTTTTTTTGAAATGCCTATCGGAAACTACATCTGAAATGCCTATCAGCACCTATATTTGAAATGCCTATCGGCAACCATATCCGGAATGCCTATCGGCACCTATATTTGAAATGCCTGTCGGCTTCTATATCTGAAATGCCTATCGGCACCTATTTTTAAAATGCCAATCGGCAACTATATCTGAAATGCCTATCGGCACCTATATCTGAAATGCCTATCGACACCTATATCTGAAATGCCTATCGACACCTATATCTGAAATGCCTATCGACACCTATATCTGAAATGCCTATCGACACCTATATCTAAAATGCCTATCGACACCTATATCTGAAATGCCTATCGACACCTATATCTGAAATGCCTATCGACACCTATATCTGAAATGCTTATCGACACCTATATCTGAAATGCCTATCGACACCTATTTTTGAAATGCCTATCGGAAACTACATCTGAAATGCCTATCAGCACCTACATTTGAAATGCCTATCGGCAACCATATCTGGAATGCCTATCGGCACCTAAATTTGAAATGCCTATCGGCTTCTATATCTGAAATGCCTATCGGCACCTATTTTTAAAATGCCAATCGGCAACTATATCTGAAATGCCTATCGGCACCTATATCTGAAATGCCTATCGACACCTATATCTGAAATGCCTATCGACACCTATATCTGAAATGCCTATCGACACCTATATCTGAAATGCCTATCGACACTTATATCTGAAATGCCTATCGACACCTATATCTGAAATGCCTATCGACACCTATATCTGAAATGCCTATCGACACCTATATCTGAAATGCCTATCGACACCTATTTTTGAAATGCCTATCGGAAACTACATCTGAAATGCCTATCAGCACCTATTTTTTAAATGCCTATCGGCAACCATATCTGGAATGCCTTTTGGCACCTATATTTGAAATGCCTATCGGTTTCTATATCTGAAATGCCTATCGGCACCTATTTTTAAATGCCCAATGCAACTATATCTGAAATGCCTATCGGCACCTATATCTGAAATGCCTATCGACACCTATATTTGAAATGCCTATCGGCAACCATATCTGGAATGCCTATCGGCACCTATATCTGAAATGCCTATCGACACCTATATCTGAAATGCCTATCGACACCTATATCTGAAATGCCTATCGACACCTATATCTGAAATGCCTATCGACACTTATATCTGAAATGCCTATCGACACCTATATCTGAAATGCCTATCGACACCTATATCTGAAATGCCTATCGACACCTATATCTGAAATGCCTATCGAAACCTATTTTTGAAATGCCTATCGGAAACTACATCTGAAATGCCTATCAGCACCTATATTTTAAATGCCTATCGGCAACATATCTGGAATGCCTTTCGGCACCTATATTTGAAATGCCTATCGGTTTCTATATCTGAAATGCCTATCGGCACCTATTTTTAAAATGCCAATCGGCAACTATTTCTGAAATGCCTATCGGCACCTATATCTGAAATGCCTATCGACACCTATATCTGAAATGCCTATCGACACCTATATCTGAAATGCCTATCGACACCTATATCTGAAATGCCTATCGACACCTATATCTGAAATGCCTATCGACACCTATATCCGAAATGCCTATCGACACCTATATCTGAAATGCCTATCGACACCTATTTTTGAAATGCCTATCGGAAACTACATCTGAAATGCCTATCAGCACCTATATTTGAAATGCCTATCGGCAACCATATCTGGAATGCCTATCGGCACCTATATTTGAAATGCCTATCGGCTTCTATATCTGAAATGCCTATCGGCACCTATTTTTAAAATGCCAATCGGCAACTATATCTGAAATGCCTATCGGCACCTATATCTGAAATGCCTATCGACACCTATATCTGAAATGCCTATCGACACCTATATCTGAAATGCCTATCGACACCTATATCTGAAATGCCTATCGACACCTATATCTGAAATGCCTATCGACACCTATATCTGAAATGCCTATCGACACCTATATCTGAAATGCCTATCGACACCTATATCTGAAATGCCTATCGACACCTATTTTTGAAATGCCTATCGGAAACTACATCTGTAATGCCTATCAGCACCTATATTTGAAATGCCTATCGGCAACCATATGTGGAATGCCTATCGGCACCTATATTTGAAATGCCTATCGGCTTCTATATCTGAAATGCCTATCGGCACCTATTTTTAAAATGCCAATCGGCAACTATATCTGAAATGCCTATCGGCACCTATATCTGAAATGCCTATCGACACCTATATCTGAAATGCCTATCGACACCTATATCTGAAATGCCTATCGACACCTATATCTGAAATGCCTATCGACACCTATATCTGAAATGCCTATCGACACCTATATCTGAAATGCCTATCGACACCTATATCTGAAATGCCTATCGACACCTATATCTGAAATGCCTATCGACACCTATTTTTGAAATGCCTATCGGAAACTACATCTGAAATGCCTATCAGCACCTATATTTGAAATGCCTATCGGCAACCATATCTGGAATGCCTATCGGCACCTATATTTGAAATGCCTATCGGCTTCTATATCTGAAATGCCTATCGGCACCTATTTTTATAATGCCAATCGGCAACTATATCTGAAATGCCTATCGGCACCTATATCTGAAATGCCTATCGACACCTATATCTGAAATGCCTATCGACACATATATCTGAAATGCCTATCGACACCTATATCTGATATGCCTATCGACACCTATATCTTAAATGCCTATCGACACTTATATCTGAAATGCTTATCGACACCTATATCTGAAATGCCTATCGACACCTATATCTGAAATGCCTTTTGACACCTATTTTTGAAATGCCTATCGTAAACTACATCCGAAATGCCTATCAGCACCTATATTTGAAATGCCTATCGGCAACCATATCTGGAATGCCTATCGGCACCTATATTTGAAATGCCTATCGGCTTCTATATCTGAAATGCCTATCGGCACCTATTTTTAAAATGCCAATCGGCAACTATATCTGAAATGCCTATCGGCACCTATACCTGAAATGCCTATCGACACCTATATCTGAAATGCCTATCGACACCTATATCTGAAATGCCTATCGACACCTATATCTGAAATGCCTATCGACACCTATATCTGAAATGCCTATCGACACCTATATCTGAAATGCCTATCGACACCTATATCTGAAATGCCTATCGACACCTATATCTGAAATGCCTATCGACACCTATTTTTAAAATGCCTATCGGAAACTACATCTGAAATGCCTATCATCACCTATATTTGAAATGCCTATCGGCAACCATATCTGGAATGCCTATCGGCACCTATATTTGAAATGCCTATCGGCTTCTATATCTGAAATGCCTATCGGCACCTATTTTTAAAATGCCAATCGGCAACTATATCTGAAATGCCTATTTGCACCTATATCTGAAACGCCTATCGACACCTATATCTGAAATGCCTATCGACACCTATATCCGAAATGCCTATCGACACCTATATCTGAAATGCCTATCGACACCTATATCTGAAATGCCTATCGACACCTATATCTGAAATGCCTATCGACACCTATATCTGAAATGCCTATCGACACCTATTTTTGAAATGCCTATCGGAAACTACATCTGAAATGCCTATCAGCACCTATATTTGAAATGCCTATCGGCAACCATATCTGGAATGCGTATCGGCACCTATATTTGAAATGCCTATCGGCTTCTATATCTGATATGATTATCGGCACCTATTTTTATAATGCCAATCGGCAACTATATCTGAAATGCCTATCGGCACCTATATCTGAAATGCCTATCGACACCTATATCTGAAATGCCTATCGACACCTATATCTGAAATGCCTATCGACACCTATATCTGAAATGCCTATCGACACCTATATCTGAAATGCCTATCGACACCTATATCTGAAATGCCTATCGACACCTATATCTGAAATGCCTATCGACACCTATATCTGAAATGCCTATCGACACCTATTTTTGAAATGCCTATCGGAAACTACATCTGAAATGCCTATCAGCACCTATATTTGAAATGCCTATCGGCAACCATATCTGGAATGCCTATCGGCACCTATATTTGAAATGCCTATCGGCTTCTATATCTGAAATGCCTATCGGCACCTATTTTTAAAATGCCAATCGGCAACTATATCTGAAATGCCTATCGGCACCTATATCTGAAATGCCTATCGACACCTATATCTGAAATGCCTATCGACACCTATATCTGAAATGCCTATCGACACCTATATCTGAAATGCCTATCGACACCTATATCTGAAATGCCTATCGACACCTATATCTGAAATGCCTATCGACACCTATATCTGAAATGCCTTTCGACACCTATATCTGAAATGCCTATCGACACCTATTTTTGGTATGCCTATCGGAAACTACATCTGAAATGCCTATCAGCACCTATATTTGAAATGCCTATCGGCAACCATATCTGGAATGCGTATCGGCACCTATATTTGAAATGCCTATCGGCTTCTATATCTGAAATGCCTATCGGCACCTATTTTTAAAATGGCAATCGGCAACTATATCTAAAATGCCTATCGGCACCTATATCTGAAATGCCTATCGACACCTATATCTGAAATGCCTATCGACACCTATATCTGAAATGCCTATCGACACCTATATCTGAAATGCCTATCGACACCTATATCTGAAATGCCTATCGACACCTATATCTGAAATGCCTATCGACACCTATATCTGAAATGCCTATCGACACCTCTATCTGAAATGCCTATCGACACCTATTTTTGAAATGCCTATCGGAAACTACATCTGAAATGCCTATCAGCACCTATATTTGAAATGCCTATTGGCAACCATATCTATGCCTATCGGCACCTATATTTGAAATGCCTATCGGCTTCTATATCTGAAATGCCTACCGGCACCTATTTTTAAAATGCCAATCGGCAACTATATCTGAAATGCCTATCGGCACTTATATCTGAAATGCCTATCGACACCTATATCTGAAATGCCTATCGACACCTATATCTGAAATGCCTATCGACACCTATATCTGAAATGCCTATCGACACCTATATCTGAAATGCCTTTCGACACCTATATCTGAAATGCCTATCGACACCTATTTTTGAAATGCCTATCGGAAACTACATCTGAAATGCCTATCAGCACCTAAATTTGAAATGCCTATCGGCAACCATATCTGGAATGCCTATCGGGACCTATATTTGAAATGCCTATCGGCTTCTATATCTGAAATGCCTATCGGCACCTATTTTTAAAATCCCAATCGGCAACTATATCTGAAATGCCTATCGGCACCTATATCTGAAATGCCTATCGACTCCTATATCTGAAATGCCTATCGACACCTATATCTGAAATGCCTATCAACACCTATATCTGAAATGCCTATCGACACCTATATCTGAAATGCCTATCGACACCTATATCTGAAATGCCTATCGACACCTATATCTGAAATGCCTATCGACACCTATTTTTGAAATGCCTATCGGAAACTACATCTGAAATGCCTATCAGCACCTATATTCGAAATGCCTATCGGCAACCATATCTGGAATGCCTATCGGCACCTATATTTGAAATGCCTATCGGCTTCTATATCTGAAATGCCTATCGGCACCTATTTTTAAAATGCCATTTGGCAACTATATCTGAAATGCCTATCGGCACCTATATCTGAAATGCCTATCGACACCTATATCTGAAATGCCTATCGACACCTATATCTGAAATGCCTATCGACACCTATTTCTGAAATGCCTATCGACACCTATATCTGAAATGCCTATCGACACCTATATCTGAAATGCCTATCGACACCTATATCTGAAATGCCTATCGACACCTATATCTGAAATGCCTATCGACACCTATATCTGAAATGCCTATCGACACCTATTTTTGAAATGCCTATCGGAACTACATCTGAAATGCCTATCAGCACCTATATTTGAAATGCCTATCGGCAACCATATCTGGAATGCCTATCGGCACCTATATTTGAAATGCCTAGCGGCTTCTATATCTGAAATGCCTATCGGCACCTATTTTTAAAATGCCAATCGGCAACTATATGTGAAATGCCTATCGGCACCTATATCTGAAATGCCTATCGACACCTATATCTGAAATGCCTATCGACACCTATATCTGAAATGCCTATCGACACCTATATCTGAAATGCCTATCGACACCTATATCTGAAATGCCTATCGACACCTATATCTGAAATGCCTATCGACACCTATATCTGAAATGCCTATCGACACCTATATCTGAAATGCCTATCGACACCTATTTTTGAAATGCCTATCGGAAACTACATCTGAAATGCCTATCAGCACCTATATTTGAAATGCCTATCGGCAACCATATCTGGAATGCCTATCGGCACCTATATTTGAAATGCCTATCGGCTTCTATATCTGAAATGCCTATCGGCACCTATTTTTAAAATGCCGATCGGCAACTATATCTGAAATGCCTATCGGCACCTATATCTGAAATGCCTATCGACACCTATATCTGAAATGCCTATCGACACCTATATCTGAAATGCCTATCGACACCTATATCTGAAATGCCTATCGACACCTATATCTGAAATGCCTATCGACACCTATATCTGAAATGCCTATCGACACCTATATCTGAAATGCCTATCGACACCTATATCTGAAATGCCTATCGACACCTATATCTGAAATGCCTATCGACACCTATTTTTGAAATGCCTATCGGAAACTACTTCTGAAATTCCTATCAGCACCTATATTTGAAATGCCTATCGGCAACCATATCTGGAATGCCTATCGGCACCTATATTTGAAATGCCTATCGGCTTCTATATCTGAAATGCCTATCGGCACCTATTTTTAAAATGCCAATCGGCAACTATATCTGAAATGCCTATCGGCACCTATATCTGAAATGCCTATCGACACCTATATCTAAAATGCCTATCGACACCTATATCTGAAATGCCTATCGACACCTATATCTGAAATGCCTATCGACACCTATATCTGAAATGCCTATCGACACCTATATCTGAAATGCCTATCGACACCTATATCTGAAATGCCTATCGACACCTATATCTGAAATGCCTATCGACACCTATATCTGAAATGCCTATCGACACCTATTTTTGAAATGCCTATCGGAAACTACATCTGAAATGCATATCAGCACCTATATTTGAAATACCTATTGGCAACCATATCTGGAATGCCTATCGGCACCTATATTTGAAATGCCTATCGGCTTCTATATCTGAAATGCCTATCGGCACCTATTTTTAAAATGCCAATCGGCAACTATATCTGAAATGCCTATCGGCACTTATATCTGAAATGCCTATCGACACCTATATCTGAAATGCCTATCGACACCTATATCTGAAATGCCTATCGACACCTATATCTGAAATGCCTATCGACACCTATATCTGAAATGCCTATCGACACCTATATCTGAAATGCCTATCGACACCTATATCTGAAATGCCTTTCGACACCTATATCTGAAATGCCTATCGACACCTATTTTTGAAATACCTATCGGAAACTACATCTCAAATGCCTATCAGCACCTATATTTGAAATGCCTATCGGCAACCATATCTGGAATGCCTATCGGCACCTATATTTGAAATGCCTATCGGCTTCTATATCTGAAATGCCTATCGGCACCTATTTTTAAAATGCCAATCGGCAACTATATCTGAAATGCCTATCGGCACCTATATCTGAAATGCCTATCGACACCTATATCTGAAATGCCTATCGACACCTATATCTGAAATGCCTATCGACACCTATATCTGAAATGCCTATCGTCACCTATATCTGAAATGCCTATCGACACCTATATCTGAAATGCCTATCGACACCTATATCTGAAATGCCTATCGACACCTATATCTGAAATGCCTATCGACACCTATATCTGAAATGCCTATCGACACCTATTTTTGAAATGCCTATCGGAAACTACATCTGAAATGCCTATCAGCACCTATATTTGAAATGCTTATCGGCAACCATATCTGGAATGCCTATTGGCACCTATATTTGAAATGCCTATCGGCTTCTATATCTGAAATGCCTATCGGCACCTATTTTTAAAATGCCAATCGGCAACTATATCTGAAATGCCTATCGGCACCTATATCTGAAATGCCTATCGACACCTATATCTAAAATGCCTATCGACACCTATATCTCAAATGCCTATCGACACCTATATCTGAAATGCCTATCGACACCTATATCTGAAATGCCTATCGACACATATATCTGAAATGCCTATCGACACCTATATCTGAAATGCCTATCGACACCTATATCTGAAATGCCTATCGACACCTATATCTGAAATGCCTATCGACACCTATTTTTGAAATGCCTATCGGAAACTACATCTGAAATGCCTATCAGCACCTATATTTGAAATACCTATTGGCAACCATATCTGGAATGCCTATCGGCACCTATATTTGAAATGCCTATCGGCTTCTATATCTGAAATGCCTATCGGCACCTATTTTTAAAATGCCAATCGGCAACTATATCTGAAATGCCTATCGGCACTTATATCTGAAATGCCTATCGACACCTATATCTGAAATGCCTATCGACACCTATATCTGAAATGCCTATCGACACCTATATCTGAAATGCCTATCGACACCTACATCTGAAATGCCTATCGACACCTATTTTTGAAATACCTATCGGAAACTACATCTAAAATGCCTATCAGCACCTATATTTGAAATGCCTATCGGCAACCATATCTGGAATGCCTATCGGCACCTATATTTGAAATGCCTATCGGCTTCTATATCTGAAATGCCTATCGGCACCTATTTTTAAAATGCCAATCGGCACTATATCTGAAATGCCTATCGGCACCTATATCTGAAATGCCTATCGACACCTATATCTGAAATGCCTATCGACACCTATATCTGAAATGCCTATCGACACCTATATCTGAAATGCCTATCGTCACCTATATCTGAAATGCCTATCGACACCTATATCTGAAATGCCTATCGACACCTATATCTGAAATGCCTATCGACACCTATATCTGAAATGCCTATCAACACCTATATCTGAAATGCCTATCGACACCTATTTTTGAAATGCCTATCGGAAACTACATCTGAAATGCCTATCAGCACCTATATTTGAAATGCTTATCGGCAACCATATCTGGAATGCCTATCGGCACCTATATTTGAAATGCCTATCGGCTTCTATATCTGAAATGCCTATCGGCACCTATTTTTAAAATGCCAATCGGCAACTATATCTGAAATGCCTATCGGCACCTATATCTGAAATGCCTATCGACACCTATATCTAAAATGCCTATCGACACCTATATCTGAAATGCCTATCGACACCTATATCTGAAATGCCTATCGACACCTATATCTGAAATGCCTATCGACACCTATATCTGAAATGCCTATCGACACCTATATCTGAAATGCCTATCGACACCTATATCTGAAATGCCTATCGACACCTATATCTGAAATGCCTATCGACACCTATTTTTGAAATGCCTATCGGAAACTACATCTGAAATGCCTATCAGCACCTATATTTGAAATACCTATTGGCAACCATATCTGGAATGCCTATCGGCACCTATATTTGAAATGCCTATCGGCTTCTATATCTGAAATGCCTATCGGCACCTATTTTTAAAATGCCAATCGGCAACTATATCTGAAATGCCTATCGGCACTTATATCTGAAATGCCTATCGACACCTATATCTGAAATGCCTATCGACACCTATATCTGAAATGCCTATCGACACCTATATCTGAAATGCCTATCGACACCTATATCTGAAATGCCTATCGACACCTATATCTGAAATGCCTATCGACACCTATATCTGAAATGCCTTTCGACACCTATATCTGAAATGCCTATCGACACCTATTTTTGAAATACCTATCGGAAACTACATCTAAAATGCCTATCAGCACCTATATTTGAAATGCCTATCGGCAACCATATCTGGAATGCCTATCGGCACCTATATTTGAAATGCCTATCGGTTTCTATATCTGAAATGCCTATCGGCACCTATTTTTAAAATGCCAATCGGCAACTATATCTGAAATGCCTATCGGCACCTATATCTGAAATGCCTATCGACACCTATATCTGAAATGCCTATCGACACCTATATCTGAAATGCCTATCGACACCTATATCTGAAATGCCTATCGTCACCTATATCTGAAATGCCTATCGACACCTATATCTGAAATGCCTATCGACACCTATATCTGAAATGCCTATCGACACCTATATCTGAAATGCCTATCGACACCTATATCTGAAATGCCTATCGACACCTATTTTTGAAATGCCTATCGGAAAAATCATCTGAAATGCCTATCAGCACCTATATTTGAAATGCTTATCGGCAACCATATCTGGAATGCCTATCGGCACCTATATTTGAAATGCCTATCGGCTTCTATATCTGAAATGCCTATCGGCACCTATTTTTAAAATGCCAATCGGCAACTATATCTGAAATGCCTATCGGCACCTATATCTGAAATGCCTATCGACACCTATATCTGAAATGCCTATCGACACCTATATCTGAAATGCCTCTCGACACCTATATCTGAAATGCCTATCGACACCTATATCTGAAATGCCTATCGACACCTATATCTGAAATGCCTATCGACACCTATATTTGAAATGCCTATCGACACCTATTTTTGAAATGCCTATCGGAAACTACATCTGAAATGCCTATCAGCACCTATATTTGAAATGCCTATCGGCAACCATATCTGGAATGCCTATCGGCACCTATATTTGAAATGCCTATCGGCTTCTATATCTGAAATGCCTATCGGCTTCTATTTTTAAAATGCCAATCGGCAACTATATCTGAAATGCCTATCGGCACCTATATCTGAAATGCCTATCGACACCTATATCTGAAATGCCTATCGACACCTATATCTGAAATGCCTATCGACACCTATATCTGAAATGCCTATCGACACCTATATCTGATTTGCCTATCGACACCTATATCTGAAATGCCTATCGACACCTATATCTGAAATGCCTATCGACACCTATATCTGAAATGCCTATCGACACCTATATCTGAAATGCCTATCGACACCTATTTTTGTAATGCCTATCGGAAACTACATCTGAAATGCCTATCAGCACCTATATTTGAAATGCCTATCGGCAACCATATCTGGAATACCTATCGGCACCTATATTTGAAATGCCTATCGGCTTCTATATCTGAAATGCCTATCGGCACCTATTTTTAAAATGCCAATCGGCAACTATATCTGAAATGCCTATCGGCACCTATATCTGAAATGCCTATCGACACCTATATCTGAAATGCCTATCGACACCTATATCTGAAATGCCTATCGACACCTATATCTGAAATGCCTATCGACACCTATATCTGAAATGCCTATCGACACCTATATCTGAAATGCCTATCGACACCTATATCTGAAATGCCTATCGACACCTATTTATGAAATGCCTATCGGAAACTACATCTGAAATGCCTATCAGCACCTATATTTGAAATGCCTATCGGCAACCATATCTGGAATGCCTATCGGCACCTATATTTGAAATGCCTATCGGCTTCTATATCTGAAATGCCTATCGGCACCTATTTTTAAAATGCCAATCGGCAACTAAATCTGAAATGCCTATCGGCACCTATATCTGAAATGCCTATCGACACCTATATCTGCAATGCCTATCGACACCTATATCTGAAATGCCTATCGACACCTATATCTGAAATGCCTATCGACACCTATATCTGAAATGCCTATCGACACCTATATATGAAATGCCTATCGACACCTATATCTGAAATGCCTATCGACACCTATATCTGAAATGCCTATCGACACCTATTTTTGATATGCCTATCGGAAACTACATCTGTAATGCCTATCAGCACCTATATTTGAAATGCCTATCGGCAACCATATCTGGAATGCCAATCGGCACCTATATTTGAAATGCCTATCGGCTTCTATATCTGAAATGCCTATCGGCACCTATTTTTAAAATGCCAATCGGCAACTATATCTGAAATGCCTATCGGCACCTATATCTGAAATGCCTATCGACACCTATATCTGAAATGCCTATCGACACCTATATCTGAAATGCCTATCGACACCTATATCTGAAATGCCTATCGACACCTATATCTGAAATGCCTATCGACACCTATATCTGAAATGCCTATCGACACCTATATCTGAAATGCCTATCGACCCCTATATCTGAAATGCCTATCGACACCTATATCTGAAATGCCTATCGACACCTATATCTGAAATGCCTATCGACACCTATATCTGAAATGCCTATCGACACCTATATCTGAAATGCCTATCGAAACCTATATCTGAAATGCCTATCGACACCTATATCTGAAATGCCTATCGACACCTATTTTTGAAATGCCTATCGGAAACTACATCTGAAATGCCTATCAGCACCTATATTTGAAATGCCTATCGGCAACCATATCTGGAATGCCTATCGGCACCTATATTTGAAATGCCTATCGGCTTCTATATCTGAAATGCCTATCGGCACCTATTTTTAAAATGCCAATCGGCAACTATATCTGAAATGCCTATCGGCACCTATATCTGAAATGCCTATCGACACCTATATCTGAAATGCCTATCGACACCTATATCTGAAATGCCTATCGACACCTATATCTAAAATGCCTATCGACACCTATATCTGAAATGCCTATCGACACCTATATCTGAAATGCCTATCGACACCTATATCTGATTTGCCTATCGACACCTATATCTGAAATGCCTATCGACACCTATATCTGAAATGCCTATCGACACCTATATCTGAAATGCCTATCGACACCTATATCTGAAATGCCTATCGACACCTATTTTTGTAATGCCTATCGGAAACTACATCTGAAATGCCTATCAGCACCTATATTTGAAATGCCTATCGGCAACCATATCTGGAATACCTATCGGCACCTATATTTGAAATGCCTATCGGCTTCTATATCTGAAATGCCTATCGGCACCTATTTTTAAAATGCCAATCGGCAACTATATCTAAAATGCCTATCGGCACCTATATCTGAAATGCCTATCGACACCTATATCTGAAATGCCTATCGACACCTATATCTGAAATGCCTATCGACACCTATATCTGAAATGCCTATCGACACCTATATCTAAAATGCCTATCGACACCTATATCTGAAATGCCTATCGACACCTATATCTGAAATGCCTATCGACACCTATTTTTGAAATGCCTATCGGAAACTACATCTGAAATGCCTATCGGCACCTATATTTGAAATGCCTATCGGCAACCATATCTGGAATGCCTGTCGGCACCTATATTTGAAATGCCTATCGGCTTCTATATCTGAAATGCCTATCGGCACCTATTTTTTAAATGCCAATCGGCAACTATATCTGAAATGCCTATCGGCACCTATATCTGAAATGCCTATCGACACCTATATCTGAAATGCCTATCGACACCTATATCTGAAATGCCTATCGACACTTATAACTGAAATGCCTATCGACACATATATCTGAAATGCCTATCGACACCTATATCTGAAATGCCTATCGACACCTATATCTGAAATGCCTATCGACACCTATTTTTGAAATGCCTATCGGAAACTACATCTGAAATGCCTATCAGCACCTATATTTGAAATGCCTATCGGCAACCATATCTGGAATGCCAATCGGCACCTATATTTGAAATGCCTATCGGCTTCTATATCTGAAATGCCTATCGGCACCTATATCTGAAATGCCTATCGACACCTATATCTGAAATGCCTATCGACACCTATATCTGAAATGCCTATCGACACCTATATCTGAAATGCCTATCGACACCTATATCTGAAATGCCTATCGACACCTATATCTGAAATGCCTATCGACACCTATATCTGAAATGCCTATCGACACCTATATCTGAAATGCCTATCGACACCTACATCTGAAATGCCTATCGACACCTATATCTGAAATGCCTATCGACACCTATATCTGAAATGCCTATCGACACCTATATCTGAAATGTCTATCGACACCTATATCTGAAATGCCTATCGACACCTATATCTGAAATGCCTATCGACACCTATATCTGAAATGCCTATCGACACCTATTTTTGAAATTCCTATCGGAAACTATATCTGAAATGCCTATCAGCACCTATATTTAAATTGCCTATCGGCAACCATATCTGGAATGCCTATCGGCACCTATATTTGAAATGCCTATCGGCTTCTATATCTGAAATGCCTATCGGCACCTATTTTTAAAATGCCAATCGGCAACTATATCTGAAATGCCTATCGGCACCTATATCTGAAATGCCTATCGACACCTATATCTGAAATGCCTATCGACACCTATATCTGAAATGCCTATCGACACCTATATCTAAAATGCCTATCGACACCTATATCTGAAATGCCTATCGACACCTATATCTGAAATGCCTATCGACACCTATATCTGAAATGCCTATCGACACCTATATCTGAAATGCCTATCGACACCTATTTTTGAAATGCCTATCGGAAACTACATCTGAAATGCCTATCAGCACCTATATTTGAAATGCCTATCGGCAACCATATCTGGAATGCCTATCGGCACCTATATTTGAAATGCCTATCGGCTTCTATATCTGAAATGCCTATCGGCACCTATTTTTAAAATGCCAATCGGCAACTATATCTGAAATGCCTATCGGCACCTATATCTGAAATGCCTATCGACACCTATATCTGAAATGCCTATCGACACCTATATCTGAAATGCCTATCGACACCTATATCTGAAATGCCTATCGACACCTATATCTGAACTGCCTATCGACACCTATATCTGAAATGCCTATCGACACCTATATCTGAAATGCCTATCGACACCTATATCTGAAATGCCTATCGACACCTATATCTGAAATGCCTATCGACACCTATATCTGAAATGCCTATCGACACCTATATCTGAAATGCCTATCGACACCTATATCTGAAATGCCTATCGACACCTATATCTGAAATGCCTATCGACACCTATTTTTGAAATGCCTATCGGAAACTACATCGGAAATGCCTATCAGCACCTATATTTGAAATGCCTATCGGCAACCATATCTGGAATGCCTATCGGCACCTATATTTGAAATGCCTATCGGCTTCTATATCTGAAATGCCTATCGGCACCTATTTTTAAAATGCCAATCGGCAACTTTATCTGAAATACCTATCGGCACCTATATCTGAAATGCCTATCGACACCTATATCTGAAATGCCTATCGACACCTATATCTGATATGCCTATCGACACCTATATCTGAAATGCCTATCGACACCTATATCTGAAATGCCTATCGACACCTATATCTGAAATGCCTATCGACACCTATATCTGAAATGCCTATCGACACCTATATCTGAAATGCCTATCGACACCTATTTTTGAAATGCCTATCGGAAACTACATCTGAAATGCCTATCAGCACCTATATTTGAAATGCCTATCGGCAACCATATCTGGAATGCCTATCGGCACCTATATTTGAAATGCCTATCGGCTTCTATATCAGAAATGCCTATCGGCACCTATTTTTAAAATGCCAATCGGCAACTATATCTGAAATGCCTATCGGATCCTATATCTGAAATGCCTATCAACACTTATATCTGAAATGACTATCGACACCTATATCTGAAATGCCTATCGACACCTATATCTAAAATGCCTATCGACACCTATATCTGAAATGCCTATCGACACCTATATCTGAAATGCCTATCGACACCTATATCTGAAATGCCTATCGACACCTATTTTTGAAATGCCTATCGGAAACTACATCTGAAATGCCTATCAGCACCTATATTTGAAATGCCTATCGGCAACCATATCTGGAATGCCTATCGGCACCTATATTTGAAATGCCTATCGGCTTCTATATCTGAAATGCCTATCGGCACTTATTTTTAAAATGCCAATCGGCAACTATATCTGAAATGCCTATCGGCACCTATATCTGACATGCCTATCGACACCTATATCTGAAATGCCTATCGACACCTATATCTGAAATGCCTATCGACACCTATATCTGAAATGCCTATCGACACCTATATCTGAAATGCCTATCGACACCTATTTTTGAAATGCCTATCGAAAACTACATCTGAAATGCCTATCAGCACCTATATTTGAAATGCCTATCGGCAACCATATCTGGAATGCCCATCGGCACCTATATTTGAAATGCCTATCGGCTTCGATATCTGAAATGCCTATCGGCACCTATTTTTAAAATGCAAATCGGCAACTATATCTGAAATGCCTATCGGCACCTTTATCTGAAATGCCTATCGACACCTATATCTGAAATACCTATCGACACCTATATCTGAAATGCCTATCGACACCTATATCTGAAATGCCTATCGACACCTATATCTGAAATGCCTATCGACACCTATATC
Organism: Venustoraphidia nigricollis; assembly: GCA_034508555.1. Taxonomy (NCBI): domain Eukaryota; kingdom Metazoa; phylum Arthropoda; class Insecta; order Raphidioptera; family Raphidiidae; genus Venustoraphidia; species Venustoraphidia nigricollis. The sequence goes on from JAVRKA010000545.1 coordinate 59,080, forward strand.
TGAAATGCCTATCGACACCTATATCTGAAATGCCTATCGACACCTATATCTGAAATGCCTATCGACACCTATTTTTGAAATGCCAATCGGAAACTACATCTGAAATGCCTATCAGCACCTATATTTGAAATGCCTATCGGAAACCATATCTGGAATGCCTATCGGCACCTATATTTGAAATGCCTATCGGCTTCTATATCTGAAATGCCTATCGGCACCTATTTTTAAAATGCCAATCGACAACTATATCTGAAATGCCTATCGGCACCTATATCTGAAATGCCTATCGACACCTATATCTGAAATGCCTATCGACACCTATATCTGAAATGCCTATCGACACCCATATCTGAAATGCCTATCGACACCTATATCTGAAATGCCTATCGACACCTATATCTGAAATGCCTATCGACACCTATATCTGAAATGCCTATCGACACCTATAACTGAAATGCCTATCGACACCTATATCTATAATGCCTATCGACACCTATTTTTGAAATGCCTATCGGAAACTACATCTGAAATGCCTATCAGCACCTATATTTGAAATGCCTATCGGCAACCATATCTGAAATGCCTATCGGCACCTATATTTGAAATGCCTATCGGCTTCTATATCTGAAATGCCTATCGGCACCTATTTTTAAAATGCCAATCGGCAACTATATCTGAAATGCCTATCGGCACCTATATCTGAAATGCCTATCGACACCTATATCTGAAATGCCTATCGACACCTATATCTGAAATGCCTATCGACACCTATATCTGAAATGCCTATCGACACCTATATCTGAAATGCCTATCGACACCTATATCTAAAATGCCTATCGACACCTATATCTGAAATGCCTATCGACACCTTTTACTGAAATGCCTATCGACACCTATTTTTGAAATGCCTATCGGAAACTGCATCTGAAATGCCTATCAGTACCTATATTTGAAATGCCTATCGGCAAACATATCTGGAATGCCTATCGGCACCTATATTTGAAATGCCTATCGGCTTCTATATCTGAAATGCCTAACGGCACCTATTTTTAAAATGCCAATCGGCAACTATATCTGAAATGCCTATCGGCGCCTATATCTGAAATGCCTATCGACACCTATATCTAAAATGCCTATCGACACCTATATCTGAAATGCCTATCGACACCTATATCTGAAATGCCTATCGACAACTATATCTGAAATGCCTATCGACACCTATATCTGAAATGCCTATCGACACCTATATCTGAAATGCCTATCGACACCTATTTTTGAAATGCCTATCGAAAACTACATCTGAAATGCCTATCAGCACCTATATTTGAAATGACTATCGGCAACCATATCTGGAATGCCTATCGGCACCTATATTTGAAAAGCCTATCGGCTTCTATATCTGAAATGCCTATCGGCACCTATTTTTAAAATGCCAATCGGCAACTATATCTGAAATGCCTATCGGCACCTATATCTGAAATGCCTATCGACACCTATATCTGAAATGCCTATCGACACCTATATCTGAAATGCCTATCGACACCTATATCTGAAATGCCTATCGACACCTATATCTGATTTGCCTATCGACACCTATATCTGAAATGCCTATCGACACCTATATCTGAAATGCCTATCGACACCTATATCTGAAATGCCTATCGACACCTATATCTGATTTGCCTATCGACACCTATATCTGAAATGCCTATCGACACCTATATCTGAAATGCCTATCGACACCTATATCTGAAATGTTATCGACACCTATATCTGAAATGCCTATCGACACCTATTTTTGTAATGCCTATCGGAAACTACATCTGAAATGCCTATCAGCACCTATATTTGAAATGCCTATCGGCAACCATATCTGGAATACCTATCGGCACCTATATTTGAAATGCCTATCGACTTCTATATCTGAAATGCCTATCGACACCTATTTTTGTAATGCCTATCGGAAACTACATCTGAAATGCCTATCAGCACCTATATTTGAAATGCCTATCGGCAACCATATCTGGAATACCTATCGGCACCTATATTTGAAATGCCTATCGACTTCTATATCTGAAATGCCTATCGACACCTATTTTTGTAATGCCTATCGGAAACTACATCTGAAATGCCCATCAGCACCTATATTTGAAATGCCTATCGGCAACCATATCTGGAATACCTATCGGCACCTATATTTGAAATGCCTATCGACTTCTATATCTGAAATGCCTATCGGCACCTATTTTTAAAATGCCAATCGGCAACTATATCTGAAATGCCTATCGGCACCTATATCTGAAATGCCTATCGACACCTATATCTGAAATGCCTATCGACACCTATATCTGAAATGCCTATCGACACCTATATCTGAAATGCCTATCGACACCTATATCTGAAATGCCTATCGACACCTATATCTGAAATGCCTATCGACACCTATATCTGAAATGCCTATCGACACCTATTTTTGAAATGCCTATCGGAAACTACATCTGAAATGCCTATCAGCACCTATATTTGAAATGCCTATCGGCAACCATATCTGGAATGCCTATCGGCACCTATATTTGAAATGCCTATCGGCTTCTATATCTGAAATGCCTATCGGCACCTATTTTTAAAATGCCAATCGGCAACTATATCTGAAATGCCTATCGGCACCTATATCTGAAATGCCTATCGACACCTATATCTGAAATGCCTATCGACACCTATATCTGAAATGCCTATCGACACCTATATCTGAAATGCCTATCGACACCTATATCTGAAATGCCTATCGACACCTATATCTGAAATGCCTATCGACACCTATATCTGAAATGCCTATCGACACCTATTTTTGAAATGCCTATCGGAAACTACATCTGAAATGCCTATCAGCACCTATATTTGAAATGCCTATCGGCAAACATATCTGGAATGCCAATCGGCACCTATATTTGAAATGCCTATCGGCTTCTATATCTGAAATGCCTATCGGCACCTATTTTTAAAATGCCAATCGGCAACTATATCTGAAATGCCTATCGGCACCTATATCTGAAATGCCTATCGACACCTATATCTGAAATGCCTATCGACACCTATATCTGAAATGCCTATCGACACCTATATCTAAAATGCCTATCGACACCTATATCTGAAATGCCTATCGACACCTATATCTGAAATGCCTATCGACACCTATATCTGAAATGCCTGTCGACACCTATATCTGAAATGCCTATCGACACCTATATCTGAAATGCCTATCGACACCTATATCTGAAATGCCTATCGACACCTATATCTGAAATGCCTATCGACACCTATATCTGAAATGCCTATCGACACCTATATCTGAAATGCCTATCGACACCTATATCTGAAATGCCTATCGACACCTATATCTGAAATGCCTATAGACACCTATTTTTGAAATGCCTATCGGAAACTACATCTGAAATGCCTATCAGCACCTATATTTGAAATGCCTATCGGCAACCATATCTGGAATGCCTATCGGCACCTATATTTGAAATGCCTATCGGCTTCTATATCTGAAATGCCTATCGGCACCTATTTTTAAAATGCCAATCGGCAACTATATCTGAAATGCCTATCGGCACCTATATCTGAAATGCCTATCGACACCTATATCTGAAATGCCTATCGACACCTATATCTGAAATGCCTATCGACACCTATATCTAAAATGCCTATCGACAACTATATCTGAAATGCCTATCGACACCTATATCTGAAATGCCTATCGACATCTATATCTGAAATGCCTATCGACACCTATATCTGAAATGCCTATCGACACCTATTTTTGAAATGCCTATCGGCTTCTATATCTGAAATGCCTATCGGCACCTATTTTTAAAATGCCAATCAGCAACTATATCTGAAATGCCTATCGGCACCTATATCTGAAATGCCTATCGACACCTATATCTGAAATGCCTATCGTCACCTATATCTGAAATGCCTATCGACACCTATATCTGAAATGCCTATCGACACCTATATCTGAAATGCCTATCGACACCTATATCTGAAATGCCTATCGACACCTATATCTGAAATGCCTATCGACACCTATATCTGAAACGCCTATCGACACAAATATCTGAAATGCCTATCGGCACCTATTTTTGAAATGCCTATCGAAAACTACATCTGAAATGCCTATCAGCACCTATATTTGAAATGCCTATCGGCAACCATATCTGGAATGCCTATCGGCACCTATATTTGAAATGCCTATCGGCTTCTATATCTGAAATGCCTATCGACACCTATTTTAAAAATGCCAATTGGCAACTATAACTGCAATGCCTATCGGCACCTATATCTGAAATGCCTATCGGTACCTATTTTTGAAATGCCTATCGGAAACTACATCTGAAATGCCTATCTGCTCCTATATTTGAAATGCCTATCGGCAACCATATCTGAAATGCCTATCGACACTTATATTTGAAATACCTATCGGCTTCTATATCTGAAACGCCTATCGGCACCTGTTTTTAAAATGCCAATCGGCAACTATATCTGAAATGCCTATCGGCACCTATATCTGAATTGCCTATCGGCATCAATTTTTGAAATGCCTATCGGAAACTACATCTAAAATGCCTATCAGCACCTATATTTGAAATGCCTATAGGCAACCATATCTGGAATGCCTATCGGCACCTATATTAGAAATGCCTATCGGCTTCTATATCTGAAATGCCTATCGGCACTTATTTTTAAAATGCCAATTGGCAACTATATCTGAAATGCCTATCGGCAACTATATCTGAAATGCCTATCGGCACCTATTTTTGAAATGCCTATCGGAAACTACATCTGAAATGCCTATCAGCACCTATATTTGAAATGCCTATTGGCTTCTATATCTGAAATGCTTATCGGCACCTATATCTGAAATGCCTATCGGCACCTATTTTTGTAATGCCTTTCGGAAACTACATCTAAAATGCCTATCTGCTCCTATATTTGAAATGCCTATCGGCAACCATATCTGAAATGCCTATCGACACTTATATTTGAAATACCTATCGGCTTCTATATCTGAAATGCCTATCGGCAACCATATCTGGAATGCCTATCGGCACCTATATTTGAAATGCCTATCGGCTTCTATATCTGAAATGCCTATCGGCACTTATTTTAAAATGCCTATCGGAAACTACATCTGAAATGCTTATCAGCACCTATATTTGAAATGCCTATCGGCAACCATATCTGAAATGCCTATCGACACCTATATTTGAAATACCTATCGGCTTCTATATCTGAAATGCCTATCGGCACCTATTTTTAAAATGCCAATCGGTAAATATATCTGAAATGCCTATCGGCACCTATATTAGAAATGCCTATCGGCACCAATTTCAAAAAATGCCTATCGGAAACTACATCTGGAATGCCTATCAGCACCTATATTTGAAATGCCTATCAGCACCCACATCAGAAATGCCAATCGGCACCTATACCTGAAATGCCTTTCGGCATTTATATCTGAAATGCCTATCGACACCTATTTTTAAAATGCCAATCGGCAACTATATCCGAAATGCCTATCGGCACCTATATCTGAAATGCCTTTCGGCACCTATTTTTGAAATGCCTATCGGAAACTTAATCTGAAATGCCTATCAGCACCTATATTTGAAATGCCTATCGGCAACCATATCTGAAATGCCTATCGACACCTATATTTGAAATACCTATCGGCTTCTATATCTGAAATGCCTATCGGCACCTATTTTTAAAATGCCAATCGGCAACTATATCTGAAATGCCTATCGGCACCTATATCTGAAATGCCTATCGGCACCAATTTTTGAAATGCCTATCGGAAACTACATCTGAAATGCCTATCAGCACCTATATTTAAAATGCCTATCGGCAACCATATCTGGAATGCCTATCGGCACCTATATTTGAAATGCCTATCGGCTTCTATATCTGAAATGCCTATCGGCACATATTTTTAAAATGCTAATCGGCATCTATATCTGTAATGCCTATCAGCACCTATATCTGAAATGCCTATCGGAGCCTATTTTTGAAATGCCTATCGGAAACTACATCTGAAATGCCTATCAGCACCAATATTTGAAATGCCTATCGGCACCTATATCTGAAATGCCTATCCGCACCTATTTTTGAAATGCCTATCGGAAACTACATCTGAAATGCTTATCAGCACCTATATTTGAAATGCCTATCGGCTTCTATATCTGAAATGCCTATCGGCACCTATATCTGAAATGCCTATCGACACCTATATCTGAAATGCCTATCGGCACCTATATTTGAAATGCCTATCGGCTTCTATATCTGAAATGCCTATCGGCACCTATTTTTAAAATGCCAATCGGCAACTATATCTGAAATGCCTATCGGCACCTATATCTGAAATGCCTATCGACACCTATTTCTGAAATGCCTATCGACACCTATATCTGAAATGCCTATCGACACCTATATCTGAAATGCCTATCGACACCTATATCTGAAATGCCTATCGACACCTATATCTGAAATGCCTATCGACACCTATATCTGAAATGCCTATCGACACCTATTTTTGAAATGCCTATCGGAAACTACATCTGAAATGCCTATCAGCACCTATATTTGAAATGCCTATCGGCAACCATATCTGGAATGCCTATCGGCACCTATATTTGAAATGCCTATCGGCTTCTATATCTGAAATGCCTATCGGCACCTATTTTTAAAATGCCAATCGGCAACTATATCTGAAATGCCTATCGGCACCTATATCTGAAATGCCTGTCGACACCTATATCTGAAATGCCCATCGACACCTATATCTGAAATGCCTATCGACACCTATATCTGAAATGCCTACCGACACCTATATCTGAAATGCCTATCTTCACCTATATCTGAAAAGCCTATCGACACCTATATCTGAAATGCCTATCGACACCTATATCTGAAATGCCTATCGACACCTATATCTGAAATGCATATCGACACCAATTTAGAAATGCCTATCGTAAACTACATCTGAAATGCCTATCAGCACCTATATTTGAAATGCCTATCGGCAACCATATCTGGAATGCCTATCGGCACCTATATTTGAAATGCCTATCGGCTTCTATATCTGAAATGCCTATCGGCGCCTATTTTTAAAATGCCAATCGGCAACTATATCTGAAATGCCTATCGGCACCTATATCTGAAATGCCTATCGACACCTATATCTGAAATGCCTATCGACACCTATATCTGAAATGCCTATCGACACCTATATCTGAAATGCCTATCGACACCTATATCTGAAATGCCTATCGACACCTATATCTGAAATGCCTATCGACACCTATATCTGAAATGCCTATCGACACCTATTTTTGAAATGCCTATCGGAAACTACATCTTAAATGCCTATCAGCACCTATATTTGAAATGCCTATCGGCAACCATATCTGGAATGCCAATCGGCACCTATATTTGAAATGCCTATCGGCTTCTATATCTGAAATGCCTATCGGCACCTATTTTTAAAATGCCAATCGGCAACTATATCTGAAATGCCTATCGGCACCTTTATCTGAAATGCCTATCGACACCTATATCTGAAATGCCTATCGACACATATATCTGAAATGCCTATCGACACCTATATCTGAAATGCCTATCGACACCTATATCTGAAATGCCTATCGACACCTATATCTGAAATGCCTATCGACACCTATATCTGAAATGCCTATCGACACCTATTTTTTAAATGCCTATCGGAAACTACATCTGAAATGCCTATCAGCACCTATATTTGAAATGCCTATCGGTAACCATATCTGGAATGCCTATCGGCACCTATATTTGAAATGCCTATCGGCTTCTATATCTGAAATGCCTATCGGCACCTATTTTTAAAATGCCAATCGGCAACTATATCTGAAATGCCTATCAGCACCTATATCTGAAAGGCCTATCGACACCTATATCTGAAATGCCTATCGACACCTATATCTGAATTGCCTATCGACACCTATATCTGAAATGCCTATCGACAACTATATCTGAAATGCCTATCGACACCTATATCTGAAATGCCTATCGACACCTATATTTGAAATGCCTATCGACACCTATATCTGAAATGCCTATCGACACCTATATCTGAAATGCCTATCGACACCTATATCTGAAATGCCTATCGACACCTATATCTGAAATGCCTATCGACACCTATATCTGAAATGCCTATCGACACCTATATCTGAAATGCCTATCGACACCTATATCTGAAATGCCTATCGACACCTATTTTTGAAATGCCTATCGGAAACTACATCTGAAATGCCTATCAGCACCTATATTTGAAATGCCTATCGGAACCATATCTGGAATGCCTATCGGCACCTATATTTGAAATGCCTATCGACTTCTATATCTAAAATGCCTATCGGCACCTATTTTTAAAATGCCAATCGGCAACTATATCTGAAATGCCTATCGGCACCTATATCTGAAATGCCTATCGACACCTATATCTGAAATGCCTATCGACACCTATATCTGAAATGCCTATCGACACCTATATCTGAAATGCCTATCGACACCTATATCTGAAATGCCCATCGACACCTATATCTGAAATGCCTATCGACACCTATATCTGAAATGCCTATCGACACCTATATCTGAAATGCCTATCGACACCTATTTTTGAAATGCCTATCGGAAACTACATTTGAAATGCCTATCAGCACCTATATTTGAAATGCCTATCGGCAACCATATCTGGAATGCCTATCGGCACCTATATTTGAAATGCCTATCGGCTTCTATATCTGAAATGCCTATCGGCACCTATTTTTAAAATGCCAATCGGCAACTATATCTGAAATGCCTATCGGCACCTATATCTGAAATGCCTATCGACACCTATATCTGAAATGCCTATCGACACCTATATCTGAAATGCCTATCGACACCTATATCTGAAATGCCTATCGACACCTATATCTGAAATGCCTATCGACACCTATATCTGAAATGCCTATCGACACCTATATCTGAAATGCCTATCGACACCTATATCTGAAATGCCTATCGACACCTATTTTTGAAATGCCTATCGGAAACTACATCTGAAATGCCTATCAGCACCTATATTTGAAATGCCTATCGGCAAGCATATCTGGAATGCCTATCGGCACCTATATTTGAAATGCCTATCGGCTTCTATATCTGAAATGCCTATCGGCACCTATTTTTAAAATGCCAATCGGCAACTATATCTGAAATGCCTATCGGCACCTATATCTGAAATGCCTATCGACACCTATATCTGAAATGCCTATCGACACCTATATCTGAAATGCCTATCGACACCTATATCTGAAATGCCTATCGACACCTATATCTGAAATGCCTATCGACACCTATATCTGAAATGCCTATCGACACCTATATCTGAAATGCCTATCGACACCTATATCTGAAATGCCTATCGACACCTATATCTGAAATGCCTATCGACACCTATTTTTGAAATGCCTATCGAAAACTACATCTGAAATGCCTATCAGCCCCTATATTTGAAATGCCTATCGGCAAACATATCTGGAATGCCCATCGGCACCTATATTTGAAATGCCTATCGGCTTCGATATCTGAAATGCCTATCGGCACCTATTTTTAAAATGCCAATCGGCAACTATATCTGAAATGCCTATCGGCACCTTTATCTGAAATGCCTATCGACACCTATATCTGAAATGCCTATCGACACCTATATCTGAAATGCCTATCGACACCTATATCTGAAATGCCTATCGACACCTATATCTGAAATGCCTATCGACACCTATATCTGAAATGCCTATCGACACCTATATCTGAAATGCCTATCGACACCTATATCTGAAATGCCTATCGACACCTATTTTTGAAATGCCAATCGGAAACTACATCTGAAATGCCTATCAGCACCTATATTTGAAATGCCTATCGGAAACCATATCTGGAATGCCTATCGGCACCTATATTTGAAATGCCTATCGGCTTCTATATCTGAAATGCCTATCGGCACCTATTTTTAAAATGCCAATCGACAACTATATCTGAAATGCCCATCGGCACCTATATCTGAAATGCCTATCGACACCTATATCTGAAATGCCTATCGACACCTATATCTGAAATGCCTATCGACACCCATATCTGAAATGCCTATCGACACCTATATCTGAAATGCCTATCGACACCTATATCTGAAATGCCTATCGACACCTATATCTGAAATGCCTATCGACACCTATATCTGAAATGCCTATCGACACCTATATCTGAAATACCTATCGACACCTATTTTTGAAATGCCTATCGGAAACTACATCTGAAATGCCTATCAGCACCTATATTTGAAATGCCTATCGGCAACCATATCTGAAATGCCTATCGGCACCTATATTTGAAATGCCTATCGGCTTCTATATCTGAAATGCCTATCGGCACCTATTTTTAAAATGCCAATCGGCAACTATATCTGAAATGCCTATCAGCACCTATATCTGAAATGCCTATCGACACCTATATCTGAAATGCCTATCGACACCTATATCTGAAATGCCTATCGACACCTATATCTGAAATGCCTATCGACACCTATATCTGAAATGCCTATCGACACCTATATCTAAAATGCCTATCGACACATATATCTGAAATGCCTATCGACACCTATTACTGAAATGCCTATCGACACCTATTTTTGAAATGCCTATCGGAAACTGCAGCTGAAATGCCTATCAGCACCTATATTTGAAATGCCTATCGGCAAACATATCTGTAATGCCTATCGACACCTATATTTGAAATGCCTATCGGCTTCTATATCTGAAATGCCTATCGGCACCTATTTTTAAAATGCCAATCGGCAACTATATCTGAAATGCCTATCGGCGCCTATATCTGAAATGCCTATCGACACCTATATCTGAAATGCCTATCGACACCTATATCTGAAATGCCTATCGACACCTATATCTGAAATGCCTATCGACACCTATATCTGAAATGCCTATCGACAACTATATCTGAAATGCCTATCGACACCTATATCTGAAATGCCTATCGACACCTATATCTGAAATGCCTATCGACACCTATTTTTGAAATGCCTATCGGAAACTACATCTGAAATGCCTATCAGCACCTATATTTGAAATGACTATCGGCAACCATATCTGGAATGCCTATTCGGCACCTATATTTGAAAAGCCTATCGGCTTCTATATCTGAAATGCCTATCGGCACCTATTTTTAAAATGCCAATCGGCAACTATATCTGAAATGCCTATCGGCACCTATATCTGAAATGCCTATCGACACCTATATCTGAAATGCCTATCGACACCTATATCTGAAATGCCTATCGACACCTATATCTGAAATGCCTATCGAAACCTATATCTGATTTGCCTATCGACACCTATATCTGAAATGCCTATCGACACCTATATCTGAAATGCCTATCGACACCTATATCTGAAATGCCTATCGACACCTATATCTGAAATGCCTATCGACACCTATTTTTGTAATGCCTATCGGAAACTACATCTGAAATGCCTATCAGCACCTATATTTGAAATGCCTATCGGCAACCATATCTGGAATACCTATTGGCACCTATATTTGAAATGCCTATCGGCTTCTATATCTGAAATGCCTATCGGCACCTATTTTTAAAATGCCAATCGGCAACTATATCTGAAATGCCTATCGGCACCTATATCTGAAATGCCTATCGACACCTATATCTGAAATGCCTATCGACACCTATATCTGAAATGCCTATCGACACCTATATCTGAAATGCCTATCGACACCTATATCTGAAATGCCTATCGACACCTATATCTGAAATGCCTATCGACACCTATATCTGAAATGCCTATCGACACCTATATCTGAAATGCCTATCGACACCTATATCTGAAATGCCTATCGACACCTATTTTTGAAATGCCTATCGGAAACTACATCTGAAATTCCTATCAGCACCTATATTTGAAATGCCTATCGGCAACCATATCTGGAATGCCTATCGGCACCTATATTTGAAATGCCTATCGGCTTCTATATCTGAAATGCCTATCGGCACCTATTTTTATAATGCCAATCGGCAACTATATCTGAAATGCCTATCGGCACCTATATCTGAAATGCCTATCGACACCTATATCTGAAATGTCTATCGACACCTATATCTGAAATGCCTATCGACACCTATATCTGAAATGCCTATCGACACCTATATCTGAAATGCCTATCGACACCTATATCTGAAATGCCTATCGACACCTATATCTGAAATGCCTATCGACACCTATATCTGAAATGCCTATCGACACCTATTTTTGAAATGCCTATCGGAAACTACATCTGTAATGCCTATCAGCACCTATATTTGAAATGCCTATCGGCAACCATATCTGGAATGCCAATCGGCACCTATATTTGAAATGCCTATCGGCTTCTATATCTGAAATGCCTATCGGCACCTATTTTTAAAATGCCAATCGGCAACTATATCTGAAATGCCTATCGGCACCTATATCTGAAATGCCTATCGACACCTATATCTGAAATGCCTATCGACACCTATATCTGAAATGCCTATCGACACCTATATCTGAAATGCCTATCGACACCTATATCTGAAATGCCTATCGACACCTATATCTGAAATGCCTATCGACACCTATATCTGAAATGCCTATCGACACCTATATCTGAAATGCCTATCGACACCTATAACTGAAATGCCTATCGACACCTATATCTGAAATGCCTATCGACACCTATATCTGAAATGCCTATCGACACCTATTTTTGAAATGCCTATCGGAAACTACATCTGAAATGCCTATCAGCACTTATATTTGAAATGCCTATCGGCAACCATATCTGGAATGCCTATCGGCACCTATATTTGAAATGCCTATCGGCTTCTATATCTGAAATGCCTATCGGCACCTATTTTTAAAATGCCAATCGGCAACTATATCTGAATACCTATCGGCACCTATATCTGAAATGCCTATCGACACCTATATCTGAAATGCCTATCGACACCTATATCTGAAATGCCTATCGACACCTATATCTGAAATGCCTATCGACACCTATATCTGAAATGCCTATCGACACCTATATCTGAAATGCCTATCGACACCTATATCTGAAATGCCTATCGACACCTATATCTGAAATGCCTATCGACACCTATTTTTGAAATGCCTATCGGAAACTACATCTGAAATGCCTATCAGCACCTATATTTGAAATGCCTATCGGCAACCATATCTGGAATGCCTTTTGGCACCTATATTTGAAATGCCTATCGGCTTCTATATCTGAAATGCCTATCGGCACCTATTTTTAAAATGCCAATCGGCAACTATATCTGAAATCCCTATCGGCACCTATATCTGAAATGCCTATCGACACCTATATCTGAAATGCCTATCGACACCTATATCTGAAATGCCTATCGACACCTATATCTGAAATGCCTATCGACACATATATCTGAAATGCCTATCGACACCTATATCTGAAATGCCTATCGACACCTATATCTGAAATGCCTATCGACACCTATATCTGAAATGCCTATCGACACCTATATCTGAAATGCCTATCGACACCTATTTTTGAAATGCCTATCGGAAACTACATCTGAAATGCCTATCAGCACCTATATTTAAAATGATTATCGGCAACCATATCTGGAATGCCTATCGGCACCTATATTTGAAATGTCTATCGGCATCCATATCTGAAATGCCTATCGGCACTATTTTTAAAATGCCAATCGGCAACTATATCTGAAATGCCTATCGGCACCTATATCTGAAATGCCTATCGACACCTATATCTGAAATGCCTATCGACACCTATATCTGAAATGCCTATCGACACCTATATCTGAAATGCCTATCGACACCTATATCTGAAATGCCTATCGACACCTATATCTGAAATGCCTATCGACACCTATATCTGAAATGCCTATCGACACCTATATCTGAAATGCCTATCGACACCTATTTTTGAAATGCCTATCGGAAACTACATCTGAAATGCCTATCAGCACCTATATTTGAAATGCCTATCGGCAACCATATCTGGAATGCCTATCGGCACCTATATTTGAAATGCCTATCGGCTTCTATATCTGAAATGCCTATCGGCACCTATTTTTAAAATGCCAATCGGCAACTATATCTGAAATGCCTATCGGCACCTATATCTGAAATGCCTATCGACACCTATATCTGAAATGCCTATCGACACCTATATCTGAAATGCCTATCGACACCTCTATCTGAAATGCCTATCGACACCTATATCTGAAATGCCTATCGACACCTATATCTGAAATGCCTATCGACACCTATATCTGAAATGCCTATCGACACCTATATCTGAAATGCCTATCGACACCTATTTTTGAAATGCCTATCGGAAACTACATCTGAAAAGCCTATCAGCACCTATATTTGAAATGCCTATCGGCAACCATATCTGGAATGCCTATCGGCACCTATATTTGAAATGCCTATCGGCTTCTATATCTGAAATGCCTATCGGCACCTATTTTTAAAATGCCAATCGGCAACTATATCTGAAATGCCTATCGGCACCTATATCTGAAATGCCTATCGACACTTATATATCTGAAATGCCTATCGACACCTATATCTGAAATGCCTATCGACACCTATATCTGAAATGCCTATCGACATCTATATCTGAAAAGCCTATCGACACCTATATCTGAAATGCCTATCGACACCTATATCTAAAATGCCTATCGACACCTATATCTGAAATGCCTATCGACACCTTTATCTGAAATGCCTATCGACACCTATTTTTGAAATGCCTATCGGAAACTACATCTGAAATGCCTATCAGCACCTATATTTGAAATGCCTATCGGTAACCATATCTGGAATGCCTATCGGCACCTATATTTGAAATGCCTATCGGCTTCTATATCTGAAATGCCTATCGGCACCTATTTTTTAAAATGCCAATCGGCAACTATATCTGAAATGCCTATCGGCACCTATATCTGAAATGCCTATCGACACCTATATCTGAAATGCCTATCGACACCTATATCTGAAATGCCTATCGACACTTATATATCTGAAATGCCTATCGACACCTATATCTGAAATGCCTATCGACACCTATATCTGAAATGCCTATCGACACCTATATCTGAAATGCCTATCGACACCTATATCTGAAATGCCTATCGTCACCTATTTTTGAAATGCCTATCGGAAACTACATCTGAAATGCCTATCAGCACCTATATTTGAAATGCCTATCGGCAACCATATCTGGAATGCCTATCGGCACCTATATTTGAAATGCCTATCGGCTTCTATATCTGAAATGCCTATCGGCACCTATTTTTAAAATGCCAATCGGGAACTATATCTGAAATGCCTATCGGCACCTATATCTGAAATGCCTATCGACACCTATATCTGAAATTTCTATCGACACCTATATCTGAAATGCCAATCGACACCTATATCTGAAATGCCTATCGACACCTATATCTGAAATGCCTATCGACACCTATATCTGAAATGCCTATCGACACCTATATCTGAAATGCCTATCGACACCTATATCTGAAATGCCTATCGACACCTATATCTGAAATGCCTATCGACACCTATATCTGAAATGCCTATCGACACCTATTTTTGAAATGCCTATTGGCAACCATATCTGGAATGCCTATCGGCACCTATATTTGAAATGCCTATCGGCTTCTATATCTGAAATGCCTATCGGCACCTATTTTTAAAATGCCAATCGGCAACTATATCTGAAATGCCTATCGGCACCTATATCTGAAATGCCTATCCACACCTATATCTGAAATGCCTATCGACACCTATATCTGAAATGCCTATCGACACCTATATCTGAAATGCCTATCGACACCTATATCTGAAATGCCTATCGACACCTATATCTGAAATGCCTATCGACACCTATATCTGAAATGCCTATCGACACCTATATCTGAAACGCCTATCGACACCAATATCTGAAATGCCTATCGGCACCTATTTTTGAAATGCCTATCGAAAACTACATCTGAAATGCCTATCAGCACCTATATTTGAAATGCCTATCGACAACCATATCTGGAATGCCTATCGGCACCTATATTTGAAATGCCTATCGGCTTCTATATCTGAAATGCCTATCGACACATATTTTAAAAATGCCAATTGGCAACTATAACTGCAATGCCTATCGGCACCTATATCTGAAATGCCTATCGGTACCTATTTTTGAAATGCCTATCGGAAACTACATCTGAAATGCCTGTCTGCTCCTATATTTGAAATGCCTATCGGCAAACATATCTGAAATGCCTATCGACACTTATATTTGAAATACCTATCGGCTTCTATATCTGAAATGCCTATCGGCACCTGTTTTTAAAATGCCAATCGGCAACTATATCTGAAATGCCTATCGGCACCTATATCTGAATTGCCTATCGGCATCAATTTTTGAAATGCCTATCGGAAACTACATCTAAAATGCCTATCAGCACCTATATTTGAAATGCCTATAGACAACCATATCTGGAATGCCTATCGGCACCTATATTAGAAATGCCTATCGGCTTCTATATCTGAAATGCCTATCGGCACTTATTTTTAAAATGCCAATTGGCAACTATATCTGAAATGCCTATCGGCAACTATATCTGAAATGCCTATCGGCACCTATATCTGAAATGCCTATCGGCACCTATTTTTGTAATGCCTTTCGGAAACTACATCTAAAATGCCTATCTGCTCCTATATTTGAAATGCCTATCGGCAACCATATCTGAAATGCCTATCGACACTTATATTTGAAATACCTATCGGCTTTTATATCTGAAATGCCTATCGGCACCTGTTTTTAAAATGCTAATCGGCAACTATATCTGAAATGCCTATCGGCACCTATATCTGAAATGCCTATCGGCACTTATTTTAAAATGCCTATCGGAAACTACATCTGAAATGCTTATCAGCACCTATATTTGAAATGCCTATCGGCAACCATATCTGAAATGCCTATCGACACCTATATTTGAAATACCTATCGGCTTCTATATCTGAAATGCCTATCGGCACCTATTTTTAAAATGCCAATCGGTAAATATATCTGAAATGCCTATCGGCACCTATATCTGAAATGCCTATCGGCACCAATTTCAAAAAATGCCTATCGGAAACTACATCTGGAATGCCTATCAGCACCTATATTTGAAATGCCTATCAGCACCCACATCAGAAATGCCAATCGGCACCTATACATGAAATGCCTTTCGGCATTTATATCTGAAATGCCTATCGACACATATTTTTAAAATGCCAATCGGCAACTATATCCGAAATGCCTATCGGCACCTATATCTAAAATGCCTATCGGCACCTATTTTTGAAATGCCTATCGGAAACTTAATCTGAAATGCCTATCAGCACCTTTATTTGAAATGCCTATCGGCAACCATATCTGAAATGCCTATCGACACCTATATTTGAAATACCTATCGGCTTCTATATCTGAAATGCCTATCGGCACCTATTTTTAAAATGCCAATCGGCAACTATATCTGAAATGCCTATCGGCAACTAAATCTGAAATGCCTATCGGCACCAATTTTTGAAATGCCTATCGGAAACTACATCTGAAATGCCTATCAGCACCTATGTTTAAAATGCCTATCGGCAACCATATCTGGAATGCCTATCGGCACCTATATTTGAAATGCCTATCGGCTTCTATATCTAAATGCCTATCGGCACATATTTTTAAAATGCTAATCGGCATCTATATCTGTAATGCCTATCAGCACCTATATCTGAAATGCCTATCGGCGCCTATTTTTGAAATGCCTATCGGAAACTACATCTGAAATGCCTATCAGCAACAATATTTGAAATGCCTATCGGCGCCTATATCTGAAATGCCTATCCGCACCTATTTTTGAAATGCCTATCGGAAACTACATCTGAAATGCTTATCAGCACCTATATTTGAAATGCCTATCGGCTTCTATATCTGAAATGCCTATCGGCACCTATATCTGAAATGCCTATCGACACCTATATCTGAAATGCCTATCGGCACCTATATTTGAAATGCCTATCGGCTTCTATATCTGAAATGCCTATTGGCACCTATTTTTAAAATGCCAATCGGCAACTATATCTGAAATGCCTATCGGCACCTATATCTGAAATGCCTATCGACACCTATTTCTGAAATGCCTATCGACACATATATCTGAAATGCCTATCGACACCTATATCTGAAATGCCTATCGACACCTATATCTGAAATGCCTATCGACACCTATATCTGAAATGCCTATCGACAAATATATCTGAAATGCCTATCGACACCTATATCTGAAATGCCTATCGACACCTATTTTTGAAATGCCTATCGGAAACTACATCTGAAATGCCTATCAGCACCTATATTTGAAATGCCTATCGGCAACCATATCTGGAATGCCTATCGGCACCTATATTTGAAATGCCTATCGGCTTCTATATCTGAAATGCCTATCGGCACCTATTTTTAAAATGCCAATCGGCAACTATATCTGAAATGCCTATCGGCACCTATATCTGAAATGCCTATCGACACCTATATCTGAAATGCCTATCGACACCTATTTTTGAAATGCCTATCGGAAACTACATCTGAAATGCCTATCAGCACCTATATTTGAAATGCCTATCGGCAACCATATCTGGAATGCCTATCGGCACCTATACTTGAAATGCCTATCGGCTTCTATATCTGAAATGCCTATCGGCACCTATTTTTAAAATGCCAATCGGCAACTATATCTGAAATGCCTATCGGCACCTATATCTGAAATGCCTATCGACACCTATATCTGAAATGCCTGTCGACACCTATATCTGAAATGCCTATCGACACCTATATCTGAAATGCCTATCGACACCTATATCTGAAATGCCTATCGACACCTATATCTGAAATGCCTATCGACACCTATTTTTGAAATGCCTATCGGAAACTACATCTGAAATGCCTATCAGCACCTATATTTGAAATGCCTACCGGCAACCATATCTGGAATGCCTATCGGCACCTATATTTGAAATGCCTATCGGCTTCTATATCTGAATTGCCTATCGGCACCTATTTTTAAAATGCCAATCGGCAACTATATCTGAAATGCCTATCGGCACCTATATCTGAAATGCCTATCGACACCTATATCTGAAATGCCTATCGACACCTCTATCTGAAATGCCTATCGACACCTATATCTGAAATGCCTATCGACACCTATATCTGAAATGCCTATCGACACCTATATCTGAAATGCCTATCGACACCTATATCTGAAATGCCTATCGACAACCTATTTTTGTAATGTCTATCGGAAACTACATCTGAAATGCCTATCAGCACCTATATTTGAAATGCCTATCGGCAACCATATCTGGAATGCCTATCGGCACCTATATTTGAAATGCCTATCGGCTTCTATATCTGAAATGCCTATCGGCACCTATTTTTAAAATGCCAATCGGCAACTATATCTGAAATGCCTATCGGCACCTATATCTGAAATGCCTATCGACACCTATATCTGAAATGCCTATCGACACCTATATCTGAAATGCCTATCGACACCTATATCTGAAATGCCTATCGACACCTATATCTGAAATGCCTATCGACACCTATATCTGAAATGCCTATCGACACCTATATCTGAAATGCCTATCGACACCTATATCTGAAATGCCTATCGACACCTATATCTGAAATGCCTATTGACACCTATTTTTGAAATGCCTATCGGAAACTACATCTGAAATGCCTATCAGCACCTATATTTGAAATGCCTATCGGCAACCATATCTGGAATGCCTATCGGCACCTATATTTGAAATGCCTATCGGCTTCTATATCTGAAATGCCTATTGGCACCTATTTTTAAAATGCCAATCGGCAACTATATCTGAAATGCCTATCGGCACCTATATCTGAAATGCCTATCGACACCTATATCTGAAATGCCTATCGACACCTATATCTGAAATGCCTATCGACACCTATATCTGAAATGCCTATCGACACCTATATCTGAAATGCCTATCGACACCTATATCTGAAATGCCTATCGACACCTATATCTGAAATGCCTATCGACACCTATTTTTGAAATGCCTATCGGAAACTACATCTGAAATGCCTATTAGCACCTATATTTGAAATGCCTATCGGCAACCATATCTGGAATGCCTATCGGCACCTATATTTGAAATGCCTATCGGCTTCTATATCTGAAATGCCTATCGGCACCTATTTTTAAAATGCCAATCGGCAACTATATCTGAAATGCCTATCGACACCTATATCTAAAATGCCTATCGACACCTATATCTGAAATGCCTATCGACACCTATATCTGAAATGCCTATCGACACCTATATCTGAAATGCCTATCGACACCTATATCTGAAATGCCTATCGACACCTATTTTTGAAATGCCTATCGAAAACTACATCTGAAATGCCTATCAGCACCTACATTTGAAATGCCTATCGGCAACCATATCTGGAATGCCTATCGGCACCTATATTTGAAATGCCTATCGGCTTCTATATCTGAAATGCCTATCGGCACCTATTTTTAAAATGCCAATCGGCAACTATATCTGAAATGCCTATCGGCACCTATATCTGAAATGCCTATCGACACCTATATCTGAAATGCCTATCGACACCTATATCTGAAATGCCTATCGACACCTATATCTGAAATGCCTATCGACACCTATATCTGAAATGCCTATCGACACCTATATCTGAAATGCCTATCGACACCTATATCTGAAATGCCTATCGACACCTATATCTGAAATGCCTATCGACACCTATTTTTGAAATGCCTATCGGAAACTACATCTGAAATGCCTATCAGCACCTATATTTGAAATGCCTATCGGCAACCATATCTGGAATGCCTATCGGCACCTATATTTGAAATGCCTATCGGCTTCTATATCTGAAATGCCTATCGGCACCTATTTTTAAAATGCCAATCGGCAACTATATCTGAAATGCCTATCGGCACCTATATCTGAAATGCCTATCGACACCTATATCTGAAATGCCTATCGACACCTATATCTGAAATGCCTATCGACACCTATTTTTGAAATGCCTATCGGAAACTACATCTGAAATGCCTATCAGCACCTATATTTGAAATGCCTATCGGCAACCATATCTGGAATGCCTATCGGCACCTATATTTGAAATGCCTATCGGTTTCTATATCTGAAATGCCTATCGGCACCTATTTTTAAAATGCCAATCGGCAACTATATCTGAAATGCCTATCGGATCCTATATCTGAAATGCCTATCGACACTTATATCTGAAATGCCTATCGACACCTATATCTGAAATGCCTATCGACACCTATATCTGAAATGCCTATCGACACCTATATCTGAAATGCCTTTCGACACCTATATCTGAAATGCCTATCGACACCTATATCTGAAATGCCTATCGACACCTATATCTGAAATGCCTATCGACACCTATTTTTGAAATGCCTATCGAAAACTACATCTGAAATGCCTATCAGCACCTATATTTGAAATGCCTATCGGCAACCATATCTGGAATGCCCATCGGCACCTATATTTGAAATGCCTATCGGCTTCTATATCTGAAATGCCTATCGGCACCTATTTTTAAAATGCCAATCGGCAACTATATCTGAAATGCCTATCGGCACCTTTATCTGAAATGCCTATCGACACCTATATCTGAAATGCCTATCGACACCTATATCTGAAATGCCTATCGACACCTATATCTGAAATGCCTATCGACACCTATATCTGAAATGCCTATCGACACCTATATCTGAAATGCCTATCGACACCTATATCTGAAATGCCTATCGACACCTATATCTGAAATGCCTATCGACACCTATTTTTGAAATGCCTATCGGAAACTACATCTGAAATGCCTGTCAGCACCTATATTTGAAATGCCTATCGGAAACCATATCTGGAATGCCTATCGGCACCTATATTTGAAATGCCTATCGGCTTCTATATCTGAAATGCCTATCGGCACCTATTTTTAAAATGCCAATCGGCAACTATATCTGAAATGCCTATCGGCACCTATATCTGAAATGCCTATCGACACCTATATCTGAAATGCCTATCGACACCTATATCTGAAATGCCTATCGACACCCATATCTGAAATGCCTATCGACACCTATATCTGAAATGCCTATCGACACCTATATCTGAAATGCCTATCGACACCTATATCTGAAATGCCTATCGACACCTATATCTGAAATGCCTATCGACACCTATATCTGAAATGCCTATCGACACCTTTTTTTGAAATGCCTATCGGAAACTACATCTGAAATGCCTATCAGCACCTATATTTGAAATGCCTATCGGCAAACATATCTGAAATGCCTATCGGCACCTATATTTGAAATGCCTATCGGCTTCTATATCTGAAATGCCTATCGGCACCTATTTTTAAAATGCCAATCGGCAACTATATCTGAAATGCCTATCGGCACCTATATCTGAAATGCCTATCGACACCTATATCTGAAATGCCTATCGACACCTATATCTGAAATGCCTATCGACACCTATATCTGAAATGCCTATCGACACCTATATCTGAAATGCCTATCGACACCTATATCTAAAATGCCTATCGACACCTATATCTGAAATGCCTATCGACACCTATATCTGAAATGCCTATCGACACCTATATCTGAAATGCCTATCGACACCTATATCTGAAATGCCTATCGACACCTATATCTGAAATGCCTATCGACACCTATTTTTGAAATGCCTATCGGAAACTACATCTGAAATGCCTATCAGCACCTATATTTGAAATGCCTATCGGCAACCATATCTGGAATGCCTATCGGCACCTATATTTGAAATGCCTATCGGCTTCTATATCTGAAATGCCTATCGGCACCTATTTTTAAAATGCCAATCGGCAACTATATCTGAAATGCCTATCGGCACCTATATCTGAAATGCCTATCGATACCTATATCTGAAATGCCTATCGACACCTTCATCTGAAATGCCTATCGACACCTATATCTGAAATGCCTATCGACACCTATATCTGAAATGCCTATCGACACCTATATCTGAAATGCCTATCGACACCTATATCTGAAATGCCTATCGACACCTATATCTGAAATGCCTATCGACACCTATTTTTGAAATGCCTATCGGAAACTACATCTGAAATGCCTATCAGCACCTATATTTGAAATGCCTATCGGCAACCATATCTGGAATGCCTATCGGCACCTATATTTGAAATGCCTATCGGCTTCTATATCTGAAATGCCTATCGGCACCTATTTTTAAAATGCCAATCGGCAACTATATCTGAAATGCCTATCGGCACCTATATCTGAAATGCCTATCGACACCTATATCTGAAATGCCTATCGACACCTATATCTGAAATGCCTATCGACACTTATATCTGAAATGCCTATCGACACCTATATCTGAAATGCCTATCGACACCTATATCTGAAATGCCTATCGACACCTATTTTTGAAATGCCTATCGGAAACTACATCTGAAATGCCTATCAGCACCTATATTTGAAATGCCTATCGGCAACCATATCTGGAATGCCTATCGGCACCTATATTTGAAATGCCTATCGGCTTCTATATCTGAATTGCCTATCGGCACCTATTTTTAAAATGCCAATCGGCAACTATATCTGAAATGCCTATCGGCACCTATATCTGAAATGCCTATCGACACCTATATCTGAAATGCCTATCGACACCTCTATCTGAAATGCCTATCGACACCTATATCTGAAATGCCTATCGACACCTATATCTGAAATGCCTATCGACACCTATATCTGAAATGCCTATCGACACCTATATCTGAAATGCCTATCGACACCTATTTTTGAAATGTCTATCGGAAACTACATCTGAAATGCCTATCAGCACCAATATTTGAAATGCCTATCGGCAACCATATCTGGAATGCCTATCGGCACCTATATTTGAAATGCCTATCGGCTTCAATATCTGAAATGCCTATCGGCACCTATTTTTAAAATGCCAATCGGCAACTATATCTGAAATGCCTATCGGCACCTATATCTGAAATGCCTATCGACACCTATATCTGAAATGCCTATAGACACCTATATCTGAAATGCCTAATGACACCTATATCTGAAATGCCTATCGACACCTATATCTGAAATGCCTATCGACACCTATATCTGAAATGCCTATCGACACCTATATCTGAAATGCCTATCGACACCTATATCTGAAATGCCTATCGACACCTATATCTGAAATGCCTATCGACACCTATTTTTGAAATGCCTATCGGAAACTACATCTGAAATGCCTATCAGCACCTATATTTGAAATGCCTATCGGCAACCATATCTGGAATGCCTATCGGCACCTATATTTGAAATGCCTATCGGCTTCTATATCTGAAATGCCTATTGGCACCTATTTTTAAAATGCCAATCGGCAACTATATCTGAAATGCCTATCGGCACCTATATCTGAAATGCCTTTCGACACCTATATCTGAAATGCCTATCGACACCTATATCTGAAATGCCTATCGATACCTATATCTGAAATGCCTATCGACACCTATATCTGAAATGCCTATCGACACCTATATCTGAAATGCCTATCGACACCTATATCTGAAATGCCTATCGACACCTATATCTGAAATGCCTATCGACACCTATATCTGAAATGCCTATCGACACCTATATCTGAAATGCCTATCGACACCTATATCTGAAATGCCTATCGACACCTATATCTGAAATGCCTATCGACACCTATATCTGAAATGCCTATCGACACCTATATCTAAAATGCCTATCGACACCTATATCTGAAATGCCTATCGACACCTATATCTGAAATGCCTATCGACACCTATATCTGAAATGCCTATCGACACCTATATCTGAAATGCCTATCGACACCTATATCTGAAATGCCTATCGACACCTATTTTTGAAATGCCTATCGGAAACTACATCTGAAATGCCTATCAGCACCTATATTTGAAATGCCTATCGGCAACCATATCTGGAATGCCTATCGGCACCTATATTTGAAATGCCTATCGGCTTCTATATCTGAAATGCCTATCGGCACCTATTTTTAAAATGCCAATCGGCAACTATATCTGAAATGCCTATCGGCACCTATATCTGAAATGCCTATCGATACCTATATCTGAAATGCCTATCGACACCTTCATCTGAAATGCCTATCGACACCTATATCTGAAATGCCTATCGACACCTATATCTGAAATGCCTATCGACACCTATATCTGAAATGCCTATCGACACCTATATCTGAAATGCCTATCGACACCTATATCTGAAATGCCTATCGACACCTATTTTTGAAATGCCTATCGGAAACTACATCTGAAATGCCTATCAGCACCTATATTTGAAATGCCTATCGGCAACCATATCTGGAATGCCTATCGGCACCTATATTTGAAATGCCTATCGGCTTCTATATCTGAAATGCCTATCGGCACCTATTTTTAAAATGCCAATCGGCAACTATATCTGAAATGCCTATCGGCACCTATATCTGAAATGCCTATCGACACCTATATCTGAAATGCCTATCGACACCTATATCTGAAATGCCTATCGACACTTATATCTGAAATGCCTATCGACACCTATATCTGAAATGCCTATCGACACCTATATCTGAAATGCCTATCGACACCTATTTTTGAAATGCCTATCGGAAACTACATCTGAAATGCCTATCAGCACCTATATTTGAAATGCCTATCGGCAACCATATCTGGAATGCCTATCGGCACCTATATTTGAAATGCCTATCGGCTTCTATATCTGAATTGCCTATCGGCACCTATTTTTAAAATGCCAATCGGCAACTATATCTGAAATGCCTATCGGCACCTATATCTGAAATGCCTATCGACACCTATATCTGAAATGCCTATCGACACCTCTATCTGAAATGCCTATCGACACCTATATCTGAAATGCCTATCGACACCTATATCTGAAATGCCTATCGACACCTATATCTGAAATGCCTATCGACACCTATATCTGAAATGCCTATCGACACCTATTTTTGAAATGTCTATCGGAAACTACATCTGAAATGCCTATCAGCACCAATATTTGAAATGCCTATCGGCAACCATATCTGGAATGCCTATCGGCACCTATATTTGAAATGCCTATCGGCTTCAATATCTGAAATGCCTATCGGCACCTATTTTTAAAATGCCAATCGGCAACTATATCTGAAATGCCTATCGGCACCTATATCTGAAATGCCTATCGACACCTATATCTGAAATGCCTATAGACACCTATATCTGAAATGCCTAATGACACCTATATCTGAAATGCCTATCGACACCTATATCTGAAATGCCTATCGACACCTATATCTGAAATGCCTATCGACACCTATATCTGAAATGCCTATCGACACCTATATCTGAAATGCCTATCGACACCTATATCTGAAATGCCTATCGACACCTATTTTTGAAATGCCTATCGGAAACTACATCTGAAATGCCTATCAGCACCTATATTTGAAATGCCTATCGGCAACCATATCTGGAATGCCTATCGGCACCTATATTTGAAATGCCTATCGGCTTCTATATCTGAAATGCCTATTGGCACCTATTTTTAAAATGCCAATCGGCAACTATATCTGAAATGCCTATCGGCACCTATATCTGAAATGCCTTTCGACACCTATATCTGAAATGCCTATCGACACCTATATCTGAAATGCCTATCGACACCTATATCTGAAATGCCTATCGACACCTATATCTGAAATGCCTATCGACACCTATTTTTGAAATGCCTATCGGAAACTACATCTGAAATGCCTATTAGCACCTACATTTGAAATGCCTATCGGCAACCATATCTGGAATGCCTATCGGCACCTATATTTGAAATGCCTATCGGCTTCTATATCTGAAATGCCTATCGGCACCTATTTTTAAAATGCCAATCGGCAACTATATCTGAAATGCCTATCGACACCTATATCTAAAATGCCTATCGACACCTATATCTGAAATGCCTATCGACACCTATATCTGAAATGCCTATCGACACCTATATCTGAAATGCCTATCGACACCTATATCTGAAATGCCTATCGACACCTATTTTTGAAATGCCTATCGGAAACTACATCTGAAATGCCTATCAGCACCTATATTTGAAATGCCTATCGGCAACCATATCTGGAATGCCTATCGGCACCTATATTTGAAATGCCTATCGGCTTCTATATCTGAAATGCCTATCGGCACTTATTTTTAAAATGCCAATCGGCAACTATATCTGAAATGCCTATCGGCACCTATATCTGAAATGCCTATCGACACCTATATCTGAAATGCCTATCGACACCTATATCTGAAATGCCTATCGACACCTATATCTGAAATGCCTATCGACACCTATATCTGAAATGCCTATCGACACCTATATCTGAAATGCCTATCGACACCTATATCTGAAATGCCTATCGACACCTATTTTTGAAATGCCTATCGGAAACTACATCTGAAATGCCTATCAGCACCTATATTTGAAATGCCTATCGGCAACCATATCTGGAATGCCTATCGGCACCTATATTTGAAATGCCTATCGGCTTCTATATCTGAAATGCCTATCGGCACCTATTTTTAAAATGCCAATCGGCAACTATATCTGAAATGCCTATCGGCACCTATATCTGAAATGCCTATCGACACCTATATCTGAAATGCCTATCGACACCTATATCTGAAATGCCTATCGACACCTATTTTTGAAATGCCTATCGGAAACTACATCTGAAATGCCTATCAGCACCTATATTTCAAATGCCTATCGGCAACCAAATCTGGAATGCCTATCGGCACCTATATTTGAAATGCCTATCGGCTTCTATATCTGAAATGCCTATCGGCACCTATTTTTAAAATGCCAATCGGCAACTTTATCTGAAATACCTATATGCACCTATATCTGAAATGCCTATCGACACCTATATCTGAAATGCCTATCGACACCTATATCTGATATGCCTATCGACACCTATATCTAAAATGCCTATCGACACCTATATCTGAAATGCCTATCGACACCTATATCTGAAATGCCTATCGACACCTATATCTGAAATGCCTATCGACACCTATATCTGAAATGCCTATCGACACCTATTTTTGAAATGCCTATCGGAACCTACATCTGAAATGCCTATCAGCACCTATATTTGAAATGCCTATCGGCAACCATATCTGGAATGCCTATCGGCACCTATATTTGAAATGCCTATCGGCTTCTATATCTGAAATGCCTATCGGCACCTATTTTTAAAATGCCAATCGGCAACTATATCTGAAATGCCTATCGGATCCTATATCTGAAATGCCTATCGACACTTATATCTGAAATGCCTATCGACACCTATATCTGAAATGCCTATCGGCACCTATATCTGAAATGCCTATCGACACCTATATCTGAAATGCCTTTCGACACCTATATCTGAAATGCCTATCGACACCTATATCTGAAATGCCTATCGACACCTATATCTGAAATGCCTATCGACACCTATTTTTGAAATGCCTATCGAAAACTACATCTGAAATGCCTATCAGCACCTATATTTGAAATGCCTATCGGCAACCATATCTGGAATGCCCATCGGCACCTATATTTGAAATGCCTATCGGCTTCTATATCTGAAATGCCTATCGGCACCTATTTTTAAAATGCCAATCGGCAACTATATCTGAAATGCCTATCGGCACCTTTATCTGAAATGCCTATCGACACCTATATCTGAAATGCCTATCGACACCTATATCTGAAATGCCTATCGACACCTATATCTGAAATGCCTATCGACACCTATATCTGAAATGCCTATCGACACCTATATCTGAAATGCCTATCGACACCTATATCTGAAATGCCTATCGACACCTATATCTGAAATGCCTATCGACACCTATTTTTGAAATGCCTATCGGAAACTACATCTGAAATGCCTGTCAGCACCTATATTTGAAATGCCTATCGGAAACCATATCTGGAATGCCTATCGGCACCTATATTTGAAATGCCTATCGGCTTCTATATCTGAAATGCCTATCGGCACCTATTTTTAAAATGCCAATCGGCAACTATATCTGAAATGCCTATCGGCACCTATATCTGAAATGCCTATCGACACCTATATCTGAAATGCCTATCGACACCTATATCTGAAATGCCTATCGACACCCATATCTGAAATGCCTATCGACACCTATATCTGAAATGCCTATCGACACCTATATCTGAAATGCCTATCGACACCTATATCTGAAATGCCTATCGACACCTATATCTGAAATGCCTATCGACACCTATATCTGAAATGCCTATCGACACCTTTTTTTGAAATGACTCTCGGAAACTACATCTGAAATGCCTATCAGCACCTATATTTGAAATGCCTATCGGCAACCATATCTGAAATGCCTATCGGCACCTATATTTGAAATGCCTATCGGCTTCTATATCTGAAATGCCTATCGGCACCTATTTTTAAAATGCCAATCGGCAACTATATCTGAAATGCCTATCGGCACCTATATCTGAAATGCCTATCGACACCTATATCTGAAATGCCTATCGACACCTATATCTGAAATGCCCATCGACACCTATATCTGAAATGCCTATCGACACCTATATCTGAAATGCCTATCGACACCTATATCTAAAATGCCTATCGACACCTATATCTGAAATGCCTATCGACACCTATTACTGAAATGCCTATCGACACCTATTTTTGAAATGCCTATCGGAAACTACATCTGAAATGCCTATCAGCACCTATATTTGAAATGCCTATCGGCAACCATATCTGGAATGCCTATCGGCACCTATATTTGAAATGCCTATCGGCTTCTATATCTGAAATGCCTATCGGCACCTATTTTTAAAATGCCAATCGGCAACTATATCTGAAATGCCTATCGGCGCCTATATCTGAAATGCCTATCGACACCTATATCTGAAATGCCTATCGACACCTATATCTGAAATGCCTATCGACACCTATATCTGAAATGCCTATCGACACCCATATCTGAAATGCCTATCGACAACTATATCTGAAATGCCTATCGACACCTATATCTGAAATGCCTATCGACACCTATATCTGAAATGCCTATCGACACCTATTTTTGAAATGCCTATCGGAAACTACATCTGAAATGCCTATCAGCACCTATATTTGAAATGACTATCGGCAACCATATCTGGAATGCCTATCGGCACCTATATTTGAAATGCCTATCGGCTTCTATATCTGAAATGCCTATCGGCACCTATTTTTAAAATGCCAATCGGCAACTATATCTGAAATGCCTATCGGCACCTATATCTGAAATGCCTATCGACACCTATATCTGAAATGCCTATCGACACCTATATCTGAAATGCCTATCGACACCTATATCTGAAATGCCTATCGACACCTATATCTGATTTGCCTATCGACACCTATATCTGAAATGCCTATCGACACCTATATCTGAAATGCCTATCGACACCTATATCTGAAATGCCTAT
>JAVRKA010000546.1:0-89974 GCA_034508555.1 Venustoraphidia nigricollis
GGTGTCGATAGGCATTTCAGATATAGGTGTCGATAGGCATTTCAGATATAGGTGTCGATAGGCATTTCAGATATAGGTGCCGATAGGCATTTCAGATATAGTTGCCGATTGGCATTTTAAAAATAGGTGCCGATAGGCATTTCAGACATAGAAGCCGATAGGCATTTCAAATATAGGTGCCGATAGGCATTCCAGATATGGTTGCCGATAGGCATTTCAAATATAGGTGCTGATAGGCATTTCAGATGTAGTTTCCGATAGGCATTTCAAAAATAGGTGTCGATAGGCATTTCAGATATAGATGTCGATAGGCATTTCAGATATAGGTGTCGATAGGCATTTCAGATATAGGTGTCGATAGGCATTTCAGATATAGGTGCCGATAGGCATTTCAGATATAGTTGCCGATTGGCATTTTAAAAATTAGTGCCGATAGGCATTTCAGATATAGAAGCCGATAGGCATTTCAAATATAGGTGCCGATAGGCATTCCAGATATGGTTGCCGATAGGCATTTCAAATATAGGTGCTGATAGGCATTTCAGATGTAGTTTCCGATAGGCATTTCAAAAATAGGTGTCGATAGGCATTTCAGATATAGGTGTCGATAGGCATTTCAGATATAGGTATCGATAGGCATTTCATATATAGGTGTCGATAGGCATTTCAGATATAGGTGTCGATAGGCATTTCAGATATAGGTGTCGGTAGGCATTTCAGATATAGGTGTCGATAGGCATTTCAGATATAGGTGTCGATAGGCATTTCAGATATAGGTGTCGATAGGCATTTCAGATATAGGTGCCGATAGGCATTTCAGATATAGTTGCCAAATGGCATTTTAAAAATAGGTGCCGATAGGCATTTCAGATATAGAAGCCGATAGGCATTTCAAATATAGGTGCCGATAGGCATTCTAGATATGGTTGCCGATAGGCATTTCAAATATAGGTGCTGATAGGCCTTTCAGATGTAGTTTCCGATAGGCATTTCAAAAATAGGTGTCGATAGGAATTTCAGATATAGGTGTCGATAGGCATTTCAGATATAGGTGTCGAAAGGCATTTCAGATATAGGTGTCGAAAGGCATTTCAGATATAGGTGTCGATAGGCATTTCAGATATAGGTGTCGATAGGCATTTCAGATATAGGTGTCGATAGGCATTTCAGATATAGGTGCCGATAGGCATTTCAGATATAGGTGCCGATATGCATTTCAGATATAGTTGCCGATTGGCATTTTAAAAATAGGTGCCGATAGGCATTTCAGATATAGAAGCCGATAGGCATTTCAAAAATATAGGTGCCGATAGGCATTCCAGATATAGTTGCCGATAGGCATTTCAAATATAGGTGCTGATAGGCATTTCAGATGTAGTTTCCGATAGGCATTTCAAAAATAGGTGTCGATGGGCATTTCAGATATAGGTGTCGATAGGCATTTCAGATATAGGTGTCGATAGGCATTTCAAATATAGGTGTCGATAGGCATTTTAGATATAGGTGTCGATAGGCATTTCAGATATAGGTATCGATAGGCATTTCAGATATAGGTGTCGATAGGCATTTCAGATATAGGTGTCGATAGGCATTTCAGATATAGGTGCCGATAGGCATTTCAGATATAGTTGCCGATTGGCATTTTAAAAATAGGTGCCGATAGGCATTTCAGATATAGAAGCCGATAGGCATTTCAAATATAGGTGCCGATAGGCATTCCAGATATGGTTGCCGATAGGCATTTCAAATATAGGTGCTGATAGGCATTTCAGATGTAGTTTCCGATAGGCATTTCAAAAATAGGTGTCGATAGGCATTTCAGATATAGGTGTCGATAGGCATTTCAGATATAGGTGTCGATAGGCATTTCAGATATTCGTGTCGATAGGCATTTCAGATATAGGTGTCGATAGGCATTTCAGATATAGGTGTCGATAGGCATTTCAGATATAGGTGTCGATAGGCATTTCAGATATAGGTGCCGATAGGCATTTCAGATATAGTTGCCGATTGGCATTTTAAAAATAGGTGCCGATAGGCATTTCAGATATAGAAGCCGATAGGCATTTCAAATATAGGTGCCGATAGGCATTCCAGATATGGTTGCCGATAATCATTTCAAATATAGGTGCTGATAGGCATTTCAGATGTAGTTTCCGATAGGCATT
Organism: Venustoraphidia nigricollis; assembly: GCA_034508555.1. Taxonomy (NCBI): domain Eukaryota; kingdom Metazoa; phylum Arthropoda; class Insecta; order Raphidioptera; family Raphidiidae; genus Venustoraphidia; species Venustoraphidia nigricollis. The sequence goes on from JAVRKA010000546.1 coordinate 2,169, forward strand.
TCAAAAATAGGTGTCGATAGGCATTTAGATATAGGTGTCGATAGGCATTTCAGATATAGGTGTCGATAGGCATTTCAGATATAGGTGTCGATAGGCATTTCAGATATAGGTGTCGATAGGCATTTCAGATATATGTGTCGATAGGCATTTCAGATATAGGTGTCGATAGGCATTTCAGATATAGGTGCCGATAGGCATTTCAGATATAGTTGCCGATTGGCATTTTAAAAATAGGCGCCGATAGGCATTTCAGATATAGAAGCCGATAGGCATTTCAAATATAGGTGCCGATAGGCATTCCAGATATAGTTGCCGATAGGCATTTCAAATATAGGTGCTGATAGGCATTTCAGATGTAGTTTCCGATAGGCATTTCAAAAATAGGTGTCGATAGGCATTTCAGATATAGGTGTCGATAGGCATTTCAGATATAGGTGTCGATAGGCATTTCAGATATAGGTGTCGATAGGCATTTCAGATATAGGTGTCGATAGGCATTTCAGATATAGGTGTCGATAGGCATTTCAGATATAGGTGTCGATAGGCATTTCAGATATAGGTGCCGATAGGCATTTCAGATATAGTTGCCGATTGGCATTTTAAAAATAGGTGCCGATAGGCATTTCAGATATAGAAGCCGATAGGCATTTCAAATATAGGTGCCGATAGGCATTCCAGATATGGTTGCCGATAGGCATTTCAAATATAGGTGCTGATAGGCATTTCAGATGTAGTTTCCGATAGGCATTTCAAAAATAGGTGTCGATAGGCATTTCAGATATAGGTGTCGATAGGCATTTCAGATATAGGTGTCGATAGGCATTTCAGATATAGGTGTCGATAGGCATTTCAGATATAGGTGCCGATAGGCATTTCAGATATAGGTGTCGATAGGCATTTCAGATATAGGTGTCCATAGGCATTTCAGATATAGGTGTCGATAGGCATTTCAGATATAGGTGCCGATAGGCATTTCAGATATAGTTGCCGATTAGCATTTTAAAAATAGGTGCCGATAGGCATTTCAGATATAGAAGCCGATAGGCATTTCAAATATAGGTGCCGATAGGCATTCCAGATATGGTTGCCGATAGGCATTTCAAATATAGGTGCTGATAGGCATTTCAGATGTAGTTTCCGATATGCATTTCAAAAATAGGTGTCGATAGGCATTTCAGATATAGGTGTCGATAGGCATTTCAGATATAGGTGTCGATAGGCATTTCAGATATAGGTGTCGATAGGCATTTCAGATATAGGTGTCGATAGGCATTTCAGATATAGGTGTCGATAGGCATTTCAGATATAGGTGTCGATAGGCATTTCAGATATAGGTGTCGATAGGCATTTCAGATATAGGTGCCGATAGGCATTTCAGATATAGGTGCCGATAGGCATTTCAGATATAGTGGCCGATTGGCATTTTAAAAATAGTTGCCGATAGGCATTTCAGATATAGAAGCCGATAGGCATTTCAAATATAGGTGCCGATAGGCATTCCAGATATGGTTGCCGATAGGCATTTCAAATATAGGTGCTGATAGGCATTTCAGATGTAGTTTCCGATAGGCATTTCAAAAATAGGTGTCGATAGGCATTTCAGATATAGGTGTCGATAGGCATTTCAGATATAGGTGTCGATAGGCATTTCAGATATAGGTGTCGATAGGCATTTCAGATATAGTTGTCGATAGGCATTTCAGATATAGGTGTCGATAGGCATTTCAGGTATAGGTGTCGATAGGCATTTCAGATATAGGTGTCGATAGGCATTTCAGATATAGGTGCCGATAGGCATTTCAGATATAGTTGCCGATTGGCATTTTAAAAATAGGTGCCGATAGGCATTTCAGACATAGAAGCCGATAGGCATTTCAAATATAGGTGCCGATAGGCATTCCAGATATGGTTGCCGATAGGCATTTCAAATAAAGGTGCTGATAGGCATTTCAGATGTAGTTTCCGATAGGCATTTCAAAAATAGGTGTCGATAGGCATTTCAGATATAGGTGTCGATAGGCATTTCAGATATAGGTGTCGATAGGCATTTCAGATATAGGTGTCGATAGGCATTTCAGATATAGGTGCCGATAGGCATTTCAGATATAGTTGCCGATTGGCATTTTAAAAATAGGTGCCGATAGGCATTTCAGATATAGAAGCCGATAGGCATTTCAAATATAGGTGCCGATAGGCATTCCAGATATGGTTGCCGATAGGCATTTCAAATATAGGTGCTGATAGGCATTTCAGATGTAGTTTCCGATAGGCATTTCAAAAATAGGTGTCGATAGGCATTTCAGATATAGGTGTCGATAGGCATTTCAGATATAGGTGTCAATAGGCATTTCAGATATAGGTGTCGATAGGCATTTCAGATATAGGTGTCGATAGGCATTTCAGATATAGGTGTCGGTAGGCATTTCAGATATAGGTGTCGATAGGCATTTCAGATATAGGTGTCGATAGGCATTTCAGATATAGGTGTCGATAGGCATTTCAGATATAGGTGCCGATAGGCATTTCAGATATAGTTGCCGATTGGCATTTTAAAAATAGGTGCCGATAGGCATTTCAGATATAGAAGCCGATAGGCATTTCAAATATAGGTGCCGATAGGCATTCCAGATATGGTTGCCGATAGGCATTTCAAATATAGGTGCTGATAGGCATTTCAGATGTAGTTTCCGATAGGCATTTCAAAAATAGGTGTCGATAGGAATTTCAGATATAGGTGTCGATAGGCATTTCAGATATAGGTGTCGATAGGCATTTCAGATATAGGTGTCGATAGGCATTTCAGATATAGGTGTCGATAGGCATTTCAGATATAGGTGTCGATAGGCATTTCAGATATAGGTGTCGATAGGCATTTCAGATATAGGTGTCGATAGGCATTTCAGATATAGGTGCCGATATGCATTTCAGATATAGTTGCCGATTGGCATTTTAAAAATAGGTGCCGATAGGCATTTCAGATATAGAAGCCGATAGGCATTTCAAAAATATAGGTGCCGATAGGCATTTCAGATATAGTTGCCGATAGGCATTTCAAATATAGGTGCTGATAGGCATTTCAGATGTAGTTTCCGATAGGCATTTCAAAAATAGGTGTCGATAGGCATTTCAGATATAGGTGTCGATAGGCATTTCAGATATAGGTGTCGATAGGCATTTCAGATATAGGTGTCGATAGGCATTTTAGATATAGGTGTCGATAGGCATTTCAGATATAGGTGTCGATAGGCATTTCAGATATAGGTGTCGATAGGCATTTCAGATATAGGTGTCGATAGGCATTTCAGATATAGGTGCCGATAGGCATTTCAGATATAGTTGCCGATTGGCATTTTAAAAATAGGTGCCGATAGGCATTTCAGATATAGAAGCCGATAGGCATTTCAAATATAGGTGCCGATAGGCATTCCAGATATGGTTGCCGATAGGCATTTCAAATATAGGTGCTGATAGGCATTTCAGATGTAGTTTCCGATAGGCATTTCAAAAATAGGTGTCGATAGGCATTTCAGATATAGGTGTCGATAAGCATTTCAGATATAGGTGTCGATAGGCATTTCAGATATTCGTGTCGATAGGCATTTCAGATATAGGTGTCGATAGGCATTTCAGATATAGGTGTCGATAGGCATTTCAGATATAGGTGTCGATAGGCATTTCAGATATAGGTGCCGATAGGCATTTCAGATATAGTTGCCGATTGGCATTTTAAAAATAGGTGCCGATAGGCATTTCAGATATAGAAGTCGATAGGCATTTCAAATATAGGTGCCGATAGGCATTCCAGATATGGTTGCCGATAGGCATTTCAAATATAGGTGCTGATAGGCATTTCAGATGTAGTTTCCGATAGGCAATTCAAAAATAGGTGTCGATAGGCATTTCAGATATAGGTGTCGATAGGCATTTCAGATATAGGTGTCGATAGGCATTTCAGATATAGGTGTCGATAGGCATTTCAGATATAGGTGTCGATAGGCATTTCAGATATAGGTGTCGATAGGCATTTCAGATATAGGTGTCGATAGGCATTTCAGATATAGGTGTCCATAGGCATTTCAGATATAGGTGCCGATAGGCATTTCAGATATAGTTGCCGTTTGGCATTTTAAAAATAGGTGCCGATAGGCATTTCAGATATAGAAGCCGATAGGCATTTCAAATATAGGTGCCGATAGGCATTCCAGATATGGTTGCCGATAGGCATTTCAAATATAGGTGCTGATAGGCATTTCAGATGTAGTTTCCGATAGGCATTTCAAAAATAGGTGTCGATAGGCATTTCAGATATAGATGTCGATAGGCATTTCAGATATAGGTGTCGATAGGCATTTCAGATATAGGTGTCGATAGGCATTTCAGATATAGGTGTCGATAGGCATTTCAGATATAGGTGTCGATAGGCATTTCAGATATAGGTGTCGATAGGCATTTCAGATATAGGTGTCGATAGGCATTTCAGATATAGGTGCCGATATGCATTTCAGATATAGTTGCCGATTGGCATTTTAAAAATAGGTGCCGATAGGCATTTCAGATATAGAAGCCGATAGGCATTTCAAAAATATAGGTGCCGATCGGCATTCCAGATATAGTTGCCGATAGGCATTTCAAATATAGGTGCTGATAGGCATTTCAGATGTAGTTTCCGATAGGCATTTCAAAAATAGGTGTCGATGGGCATTTCAGATATAGGTGTCGATAGGCATTTCAGATATAGGTGTCGATAGGCATTTCAGATATAGGTGTCGATAGGCATTTTAGATATAGGTGTCGATAGGCATTTCAGATATAGGTGTCGATAGGCATTTCAGATATAGGATTCGATAGGCATTTCAGATATAGGTGTCGATAGGCATTTCAGATATAGGTGCCGATAGGCATTTCAGATATAGTTGCCGATTGGCATTTTAAAAATAGGTGCCGATAGGCATTTCAGATATAGAAGCCGATAGGCATTTCAAATATAGGTGCCGATAGGCATTCCAGATATGGTTGCCGATAGGCATTTCAAATATAGGTGCTGATAGGCATTTCAGATGTAGTTTCCGATAGGCATTTCAAAAATAGGTGTCGATAGGCATTTCAGATATAGGTGTCGATAGGCATTTCAGATATAGGTGTCGATAGGCATTTCAGATATTCGTGTCGATAGGCATTTCAGATATAGGTGTCGATAGGCATTTCAGATATAGGTGTCGATAGGCATTTCAGATATAGGTGTCGATAGGCATTTCAGATATAGGTGCCGATAGGCATTTCAGATATAGTTGCCGATTGGCATTTTAAAAATAGGTGCCGATAGGCATTTCAGATATAGAAGCCGATAGGCATTTCAAAAATATAGGTGCCGATCGGCATTCCAGATATAGTTGCCGATAGGCATTTCAAATATAGGTGCTGATAGGCATTTCAGATGTAGTTTCCGATAGGCATTTCAAAAATAGGTGTCGATAGGCATTTAGATATAGGTGTCGATAGGCATTTCAGATATAGGTGTCGATAGGCATTTCAGATATAGGTGTCGATAGGCATTTCAGATATAGGTGTCGATAGGCATTTCAGATATAGGTGTCGATAGGCATTTCAGATATATGTGTCGATAGGCATTTCAGATATAGGTGTCGATAGGCATTTCAGATATAGGTGCCGATAGGCATTTCAGATATAGTTGCCGATTGGCATTTTAAAAATAGGCGCCGATAGGCATTTCAGATATAGAAGCCGATAGGCATTTCAAATATAGGTGCCGATAGGCATTCCAGATATAGTTGCCGATAGGCATTTCAAATATAGGTGCTGATAGGCATTTCAGATGTAGTTTCCGATAGGCATTTCAAAAATAGGTGTCGATAGGCATTTCAGATATAGGTGTCGATAGGCATTTCAGATATAGGTGTCGATAGGCATTTCAGATATAGGTGTCGATAGGCATTTCAGATATAGGTGTCGATAGGCATTTCAGATATAGGTGTCGATAGGCATTTCAGATATAGGTGTCGATAGGCATTTCAGATATAGGTGTCGATAGGCATTTCAGATATAGGTGCCGATAGGCATTTCAGATATAGTTGCCGATTGGCATTTTAAAAATAGGTGCCGATAGGCATTTCATATATAGAAGCCGATAGGCATTTCAAATATAGGTGCCGATAGGCATTCCAGATATGGTTGCCGATAGGCATTTCAAATATAGGTGCTGATAGGCATTTCAGATGTAGTTTCCGATAGGCATTTCAAAAATAGGTGTCGATAGGCATTTCAGATATAGGTGTCGATAGGCATTTCAGATATAGGTGTCGATAGGCATTTCAGATATAGGTGTCGATAGGCATTTCAGATATAGTTGTCGATAGGCATTTCAGATATAGGTGTCGATAGGCATTTCAGATATAGGTGTCGATAGGCATTTCAGATATAGGTGTCGATAGGCATTTCAGATATAGGTGCCGATAGGCATTTCAGATATAGTTGCCGATTGGCATTTTAAAAATAGGTGCCGATAGGCATTTCAGACATAGAAGCCGATAGGCATTTCAAATATAGGTGCCGATAGGCATTCCAGATATGGTTGCCGATAGGCATTTCAAATAAAGGTGCTGATAGGCATTTTAGTTGTAGTTTCCGATAGGCATTTCAAAAATAGGTGTCGATAGGCATTTCAGATATAGGTGTCGATAGGCATTTCAGATATAGGTGTCGATAGGCATTTCAGATATAGGTGTCGATAGGCATTTCAGATATAGGTGCCGATAGGCATTTCAGATATAGTTGCCGATTGGCATTTTAAAAATAGGTGCCGATAGGCATTTCAGATATAGAAGCCGATAGGCATTTCAAATATAGGTGCCGATAGGCATTCCAGATATGGTTGCCGATAGGCATTTCAAATATAGGTGCTGATAGGCATTTCAGATGTAGTTTCCGATAGGCATTTCAAAAATAGGTGTCGATAGGCATTTCAGATATAGGTGTCGATAGGCATTTCAGATATAGGTGTCGATAGGCATTTCAGATATAGGTGTCGATAGGCATTTCAGATATAGGTGTCGATAGGCATTTCAGATATAGGTGTCGGTAGGCATTTCAGATATAGGTGTCGATAGGCATTTCAGATATAGGTGTCGATAGGCATTTTAGATATAGGTGTCGATAGGCATTTCAGATATAGGTGCCGATAGGCATTTCAGATATAGTTGCCGATTGGCATTTTAAAAATAGGTGCCGATAGGCATTTCAGATATAGAAGCCGATAGGCATTTCAAATATAGGTGCCGATAGGCATTCCAGATATGGTTGCCGATAGGCATTTCAAATATAGGTGCTGATAGGCATTTCAGATGTAGTTTCCGATAGGCATTTCAAAAATAGGTGTCGATAGGAATTTCAGATATAGGTGTCGATTGGCATTTCAGATATAGGTGTCGATAGGCATTTCAGATATAGGTGTCAATAGGCATTTCAGATATAGGTGTCGATAGGCATTTCAGATATAGGTGTCGATAGGCATTTCAGATATAGGTGTCGATAGGCATTTCAGATATAGGTGTCGATAGGCATTTCAGATATAGGTGCCGATATGCATTTCAGATATAGTTGCCGATTGGCATTTTAAAAATAGGTGCCGATAGGCATTTCAGATATAGAAGCCGATAGGCATTTCAAAAATATAGGTGCCGATAGGCATTTCAGATATAGTTGCCGATAGGCATTTCAAATATAGGTGCTGATAGGCATTTCAGATGTAGTTTCCGATAGGCATTTCAAAAATAGGTGTCGATAGGCATTTCAGATATAGGTGTCGATAGGCATTTCAGATATAGGTGTCGATAGGCATTTCAGATATAGGTGTCGATAGGCATTTTAGATATAGGTGTCGATAGGCATTTCAGATATAGGTGTCGATAGGCATTTCAGATATAGGTGTCGATAGGCATTTCAGATATAGGTGTCGATAGGCATTTCAGATATAGGTGCCGATAGGCATTTCAGATATAGTTGCCGATTGGCATTTTAAAAATAGGTGCCGATAGGCATTTCAGATATAGAAGCCGATAGGCATTTCAAATATAGGTGCCGATAGGCATTCCAGATATGGCTGCCGATAGGCATTTCAAATATAGGTGCTGATAGGCATTTCAGATGTAGTTTCCGATAGGCATTTCAAAAATAGGTGTCGATAGGCATTTCAGATATAGGTGTCGATAGGCATTTCAGATATAGGTGTCGATAGGCATTTCAGATATTCGTGTCGATAGGCATTTCAGATATAGGTGTCGATAGGCATTTCAGATATAGGTGTCGATAGGCATTTCAGATATAGGTGTCGATAGGCATTTCAGATATAGGTGCCGATAGGCATTTCAGATATAGTTGCCGATTGGCATTTTAAAAATAGGTGCCGATAGGCATTTCAGATATAGAAGCCGATAGGCATTTCAAATATAGGTGCCGATAGGCATTCCAGATATGGTTGCCGATAGGCATTTCAAATATAGGTGCTGATAGGCATTTCAGATGTAGTTTCCGATAGGCATTTCAAAAATAGGTGTCGATAGGCATTTCAGATATAGGTGTCGATAGGCATTTCAGTTATAGGTGTCGATAGGCATTTCAGATATAGGTGTCGATAGGCATTTCAGATATAGGTGTCGATAGGCATTTCAGATATAGGTGTCGATAGGCATTTCAGATATAGGTGTCGATAGGCATTTCAGATATAGGTGTCCATAGGCATTTCAGATATAGGTGCCGATAGGCATTTCAGATATAGTTGCCGTTTGGCATTTTAAAAATAGGTGCCGATAGGCATTTCAGATATAGAAGCCGATAGGCATTTCAAATATAGGTGCCGATAGGCATTCCAGATATGGTTGCCGATAGGCATTTCAAATATAGGTGCTGATAGGCATTTCAGATGTAGTTTCCGATAGGCATTTCAAAAATAGGTGTCGATAGGCATTTCAGATATAGGTGTCGATAGGCATTTCAGATATAGGTGTCGATAGGCATTTCAGATATAGGTGTCGATAGGCATTTCAGATATAGGTGTCGATAGGCATTTCAGATATAGGTGTCGATAGGCATTTCTGATATAGCTGTCGATAGGCATTTCAGATATAGGTGTCGATAGGCATTTCAGATATAGGTGCCGATAGGCATTTCAGATATAGTTGCCGATTGGCATTTTAAAAATAGGTGCCGATAGGCATTTCAGATATAGAAGCCGATAGGCATTTCAAATATAGGTGCCGATAGGCATTCTAGATATGGTTGCCGATAGGCATTTCAAATATAGGTGCTGATAGGCATTTCAGATGTAGTTTCCGATAGGCATTTCAAAAATAGGTGTCGATAGGAATTTCAGATATAGGTGTCGATAGGCATTTCAGATATAGGTGTCGATAGGCATTTCAGATATAGGTGTCGATAGGCATTTCAGATATAGGTGTCGATAGGCATTTAAGATATAGGTGTCGATAGGCATTTCAGATATAGGTGTCGATAGGCATTTCAGATATAGGTGTCGATAGGCATTTCAGATATAGGTGCCGATATGCATTTCAGATATAGTTGCCGATTGGCATTTTAAAAATAGGTGCCGATAGGCATTTCAGATATAGAAGCCGATAGGCATTTCAAAAATATAGGTGCCGATAGGCATTCCAGATATAGTTGCCGATAGGCATTTCAAATATAGGTGCTGATAGGCATTTCAGATGTAGTTTCCGATAGGCATTTCAAAAATAGGTGTCGATAGGCATTTCAGATATAGGTGTCGATAGGCATTTCAGATATAGGTGTCGATAGGCATTTCAGATATAGGTGTCGATAGGCATTTTAGTTATAGGTGTCGATAGGCATTTCAGATATAGGTGTCGATAGGCATTTCAGATATAGGTGTCGATAGGCATTTCAGATATAGGTGTCGATAGGCATTTCAGATATAGGTGCCGATAGGCATTTCAGATATAGTTGCCGATTGGCATTTTAAAAATAGGTGCCGATAGGCATTTCAGATATAGAAGCCGATAGGCATTTCAAATATAGGTGCCGATAGGCATTCCAGATATGGTTGCCGATAGGCATTACAAATATAGGTGCTGATAGGCATTTCAGATGTAGTTTCCGATAGGCATTTCAAAAATAGGTGTCGATAGGCATTTCAGATATAGGTGTCGATAGGCATTTCAGATATAGGTGTCGATAGGCATTTCAGATATTCGTGTCGATAGGCATTTCAGATATAGGTGTCGATAGGCATTTCAGATATAGGTGTCGATAGGCATTTCAGATATAGGTGTCGATAGGCATTTCAGATATAGGTGCCGATAGGCATTTCAGATATAGTTGCCGATTGGCATTTTAAAAATAGGTGCCGATAGGCATTTCAGATATAGAAGCCGATAGGCATTTCAAATATAGGTGCCGATAGGCATTCCAGATATGGTTGCCGATAGGCATTTCAAATATAGGTGCTGATAGGCATTTCAGATGTAGTTTCCGATAGGCATTTCAAATAATAGGTGTCGATAGGCATTTAGATATAGGTGTCGATAGGCATTTCAGATATAGGTGTCGATAGGCATTTCAGATATAGGTGTCGATAGGCATTTCAGATATAGGTGTCGATAGGCATTTCAGATATAGGTGTCGATAGGCATTTCAGATATATGTGTCGATAGGCATTTCAGATATAGGTGTCGATAGGCATTTCAGATATAGGTGCCGATAGGCATTTCAGATATAGTTGCCGATTGGCATTTTAAAAATAGGCGCCGATAGGCATTTCAGATATAGAAGCCGATAGGCATTTCAAATATAGGTGCCGATAGGCATTCCAGATATAGTTGCCGATAGGCATTTCAAATATAGGTGCTGATAGGCATTTCAGATGTAGTTTCCGATAGGCATTTCAAAAATAGGTGTCGATAGGCATTTCAGATATAGGTGTCGATAGGCATTTCAGATATAGGTGTCGATAGGCATTTCAGATATAGGTGTCGATAGGCATTTCAGATATAGGTGTCGATAGGCATTTCAGATATAGGTGTCGATAGGCATTTCAGATATAGGTGTCGATAGGCTTTTAAGATATAGGTGTCGATAGGCATTTCAGATATAGGTGCCGATAGGCATTTCAGATATAGTTGCCGATTGGCATTTTAAAAATAGGTGCCGATAGGCATTTCAGATATAGAAGCCGATAGGCATTTCAAATATAGGTGCCGATAGGCATTCCAGATATGGTTGCCGATAGGCATTTCAAATATAGGTGCTGATAGGCATTTCAGATGTAGTTTCCGATAGGCATTTCAAAAATAGGTGTCGATAGGCATTTCAGATATAGGTGTCGATAGGCATTTCAGATATAGGTGTCGATAGGCATTTCAGATATAGGTGTCGATAGGCATTTCAGATATAGGTGTCGATAGGCATTTCAGATATAGGTGTCGATAGGCATTTCAGATATAGGTGTCGATAGGCATTTCAGATATAGGTGCCGATAGGCATTTCAGATATAGTTGCCGGTTAGCATTTTAAAAATAGGTGCCGATAGGCATTTCAGATATAGAAGCCGATAGGCATTTCAAATATAGGTGCCGATAGGCATTCCAGATATGGTTGCCGATAGGCATTTCAAATATAGGTGCTGATAGGCATTTCAGATGTAGTTTCCGATAGGCATTTCAAAAATAGGTGTCGATAGGCATTTCAGATATAGGTGTCGATAGGCATTTCAGATATAGGTGTCGATAGGCATTTCAGATATAGGTGTCGATAGGCATTTCAGATATAGGTGTCGATAGGCATTTCAGATATAGGTGCCGATAGGCATTTCAGATATAGGTGCCGATAGGCATTTCAGATATAGTTGCCGATTGGCATTTTAAAAATAGTTGCCGATAGGCATTTCAGATATAGAAGCCGATAGGCATTTCAAATATAGGTGCCGATAGGCATTCCAGATATGGTTGCCGATAGGCATTTCAAATATAGGTGCTGATAGGCATTTCAGATGTAGTTTCCGATAGGCATTTCAAAAATAGGTGTCGATAGGCATTTCAGATATAGGTGTCGATAGGCATTTCAGATATAGGTGTCGATAGGCATTTCAGATATAGGTTTCGATAGGCATTTCAGATATAGTTGTCGATAGGCATTTCAGATATAGGTGTCGATAGGCATTTCAGTTATAGGTGTCGATAGGCATTTCAGATATAGGTGTCGATAGGCATTTCAGATATAGGTGCCGATAGGCATTTCAGATATAGTTGCCGATTGGCATTTTAAAAATAGGTGCCGATAGGCATTTCAGACATAGAAGCCGATAGGCATTTCAAATATAGGTGCCGATAGGCATTCCAGATATGGTTGCCGATAGGCATTTCAAATAAAGGTGCTGATAGGCATTTCAGATGTAGTTTCCGATAGGCATTTCAAAAATAGGTGTCGATAGGCATTTCAGATATAGGTGTCGATAGGCATTTCAGATATAGGTGTCGATAGGCATTTCAGATATAGGTGTCGATAGGCATTTCAGATATAGGTGCCGATAGGCATTTCAGATATAGTTGCCGATTGGCATTTTAAAAATAGGTGCCGATAGGCATTTCAGATATAGAAGCCGATAGGCATTTCAAATATAGGTGCCGATAGGCATTCCAGATACGGTTGCCGATAGGCATTTCAAATATAGGTGCTGATAGGCATTTCAGATGTAGTTTCCGATAGGCATTTCAAAAATAGGTGTCGATAGGCATTTCAGATATAGGTGTCGATAGGCATTTCAGATATAGGTGTCGATAGGCATTTCAGATATAGGTGTCGATAGGCATTTCAGATATAGGTGTCGATAGGCATTTCAGATATAGGTGTCGATAGGCATTTCAGATATAGGTGTCGATAGGCATTTCAGATATAGGTGCCGATATGCATTTCAGATATAGTTGCCGATTGGCATTTTAAAAATAGGTGCCGATAGGCATTTCAGATATAGAAGCCGATAGGCATTTCAAAAATATAGGTGCCGATAGGCATTTCAGATATAGTTGCCGATAGGCATTTCAAATATAGGTGCTGATAGGCATTTCAGATGTAGTTTCCGATAGGCATTTCAAAAATAGGTGTCGATAGGCATTTCAGATATAGGTGTCGATAGGCATTTCAGATATAGGTGTCGATAGGCATTTCAGATATAGGTGTCGATAGGCATTTTAGATATAGGTGTCGATAGGCATTTCAGATATAGGTGTCGATAGGCATTTCAGATATAGGTGTCGATAGGCATTTCAGATATAGGTGTCGATAGGCATTTCAGATATAGGTGCCGATAGGCATTTCAGATATAGTTGCCGATTGGCATTTTAAAAATAGGTGCTGATAGGCATTTCAGATATAGAAGCCGATAGGCATTTCAAATATAGGTGCTGATAGGCATTCCAGATATGGTTGCCGATAGGCATTTCAAATATAGGTGCTGATAGGCATTTCAGATGTAGTTTCCGATAGGCATTTCAAAAATAGGTGTCGATAGGCATTTCAGATATAGGTGTCGATAGGCATTTCAGATATAGGTGTCGATAGGCATTTCAGATATTCGTGTCGATAGGCATTTTAGATATAGGTGTCGATAGGCATTTCAGATATAGGTGTCGATAGGCATTTCAGATATAGGTGTCGATAGGCATTTCAGATATAGGTGCCGATAGGCATTTCAGATATAGTTGCCGATTGGCATTTTAAAAATAGGTGCCGATAGGCATTTCAGATATAGAAGCCGATAGGCATTTCAAATATAGGTGCCGATAGGCATTCCAGATATGGTTGCCGATAGGCATTTCAAATATAGGTGCTGATAGGCATTTCAGATGTAGTTTTCGATAGGCATTTCAAAAATAGGTGTCGATAGGCATTTCAGATATAGGTGTCGATAGGCATTTCAGATATAGGTGTCGATAGGCATTTCAGATATAGGTGTCGATAGGCATTTCAGATATAGGTGTCGATAGGCATTTCAGATATAGGTGTCGATAGGCATTTCAGATATAGGTGTCGATAGGCATTTCAGATATAGGTGTCGATAGGCATTTCAGATATAGGTGTCGATAGGCATTTCAGATATAGGTGTCGATAGGCATTTCAGATATTCGTGTCGATAGGCATTTTAGATATAGGTGTCGATAGGCATTTCAGATATAGGTGTCGATAGGCATTTCAGATATAGGTGTCGATAGGCATTTCAGATATAGGTGCCGATAGGCATTTCAGATATAGTTGCCGATTGGCATTTTAAAAATAGGTGCCGATAGGCATTTCAGTTATAGAAGCCGATAGGCATTTCAAATATAGGTGCCGATAGGCATTCCAGATATGGTTGCCGATAGGCATTTCAAATATAGGTGCTGATAGGCATTTCAGATGTAGTTTCCGATAGGCATTTCAAAAATAGGTGTCGATAGGCATTTCAGATATAGGTGTCGATAGGCATTTCAGATATAGGTGTCGATAGGCATTCCAGATATGGTTGCCGATAGGCATTTCAAATATAGGTGCTGATAGGCATTTCAGATGTAGTTTCCGATTGGCATTTTAAAAATAGGTGCCGATAGGCATTTCAAAAATATAGGTGCCGATAGGCATTTCAGATATAGTTGCCGTTAGGCATTTCAAATATAGGTGCTGATAGGCATTTCAGATGTAGTTTCCGATAGGCATTTCAAAAATAGGTGTCGATAGGCATTTCAGATATAGGTGTCGATAGGCATTTCAGATATAGGTGCCGATATGCATTTCAGATATAGTTGCCGATTGGCATTTTAAAAATAGGTGCCGATAGGCATTTCAAAAATATAGGTGCCGATAGGCATTTCAGATATAGTTGCCGTTAGGCATTTCAAATATAGGTGCTGATAGGCATTTCAGATGTAGTTTCCGATAGGCATTTCAAAAATAGGTGTCGATAGGCATTTCAGATATAGGTGTCGATAGGCATTTCAGATATAGGTGTCGATAGGCATTTCAGATATAGGTGTCGATAGGCATTTTAGATATAGGTGTCGATAGGCATTTCAGATATAGGTGTCGATAGGCATTTCAGATATAGGTGTCGATAGGCATTTCAGATATAGGTGTCGATAGGCATTTCAGATATAGGTGCCGATAGGCATTTCAGATATAGTTGCCGATTGGCATTTTAAAAATAGGTGCCGATAGGCATTTCAGATATAGAAGCCGATAGGCATTTCAAATATAGGTGCCGATAGGCATTCCAGATATGGTTGCCGATAGGCATTTCAAATATAGGTGCTGATAGGCATTTCAGATGTAGTTTCCGATAGGCATTTCAAAAATAGGTGTCGATAGGCATTTCAGATATAGGTGTCGATAGGCAAATCAGATATAGGTGTCGATAGGCATTTCAGATATTCGTGTCGATAGGCATTTTAGATATAGGTGTCGATAGGCATTTCAGATATAGGTGTCGATAGGCATTTCAGATATAGGTGTCGATAGGCATTTCAGATATAGGTGCCGATAGGCATTTCAGATATAGTTGCCGATTGGCATTTTAAAAATAGGTGCCGATAGGCATTTCAGATATAGAAGCCGATAGGCATTTCAAATATAGGTGCCGATAGGCATTCCAGATATGGTTGCCGATAGGCATTTCAAATATAGGTGCTGATAGGCATTTCAGATGTAGTTTCCGATAGGCATTTCAAAAATAGGTGTCGATAGGCATTTCAGATATAGGTGTCGATAGACATTTCAGATATAGGTGTCGATAGGCATTTCTGATATAGGTGTCGATAGGCATTTCAGATATAGGTGTCGATAGGCATTTCAGATATAGGTGTCGATAGGCATTTCAGATATAGGTGTCGATAGGCATTTCAGATATAGGTGTCCATAGGCATTTCAGATATAGGTGCCGATAGGCATTTCAGATATAGTTGCCGATTGGCATTTTAAAAATAGGTGCCGATAGGCATTTCAGATATAGAAGCCGATAGGCATTTCAAATATAGGTGCCGATAGGCATTCCAGATATGGTTGCCGATAGGCATTTCAAATATAGGTGCTGATAGGCATTTCAGATGTAGTTTCCGATAGGCATTTCAAAAATAGGTGTCGATAGGCATTTCAGATATAGGTGTCGATAGGCATTTCAGATATAGGTGTCGATAGGCATTTCAGATATAGGTGTCGATAGGCATTTCAGATATAGGTGTCGATAGGCATTTCAGATATAGGTGTCGATAGGCATTTCTGATATAGCTGTCGATAGGCATTTCAGATATAGGTGTCGATAGGCATTTCAGATATAGGTGCCAATAGGCATTTCAGATATAGTTGCCGATTGGCATTTTAAAAATAGGTGCCGATAGGCATTTCAGATATAGAAGCCGATAGGCATTTCAAATATAGGTGCCGATGGGCATTCCAGATATGGTTCCCGATAGGCATTTCAAATATAGGTGCTGATAGGCATTTCAGATGTAGTTTCCGATAGGCATTTCAAAAATAGGTGTCGATAAACATTTCAGATATAGGTGTCGATAGGCATTTCAGATATAGGTGTCGATAGGCTATTCAGATATAGGTGTCGATAGGCATTTCAGATATAGGTGTCGATATGCATTTCAGATATAGGTGTCGATAGGCATTTCAGATATAGGTGTCGATAGGCATTTCAGATATAGGTGTCGATAGGCATTTCAGATATAGGTGTCGATAGGCATTTCAGATATAGGTGTCGATAGGCATTTCTGATATAGGTGTCGATAGGCATTTCAGATATAGGTGTCGATAGGCATTTCAGATATAGGTGCCAATAGGCATTTCAGATATAGTTGCCGATTGGCATTTTAAAAATAGGTGCCGATAGGCATTTCAGATATAGAAGCCGATAGGCATTTCAAATATAGGTGCCGATAGGCATTCCAGATATGGTTGCCGATAGGCATTTCAAATATAGGTGCTGATAGGCATTTCAGATGTAGTTTCCGATAGGCATTTCAAAAATAGGTGTCGATAGGCATTTCAGATATAGGTGTCGATAGGAATTTCAGATATAGGTGTCGATAGGCTATTCAGATATAGGTGTCAATAGGCATTTCAGATATAGGTGTCGATATGCATTTCAGATATAGGTGTCGATAGGCATTTCAGATATAGGTGTCGATAGGCATTTCAGATTTAGGTGTCGATAGGCATTTCAGATATAGGTGCCGATAGGCATTTCAGATATAGTTGCCGATTGGCATTTTAAAAATAGGTGCCGATAGGCATTTCAGATATAGAAGCCGATAGGCATTTCAAATATAGGTGCCGATAGGCATTCCAGATATGGTTGCCGATAGGCATTTCAAATATAGGTGCTGATAGGCATTTCAGATGTAGTTTCCGATAGGCATTTCAAAAATAGGTGTCGATAGGCATTTCAGATATAGGTGTCTTAGGCATTTCAGATATAGGTGTCGATAGGCATTTCAGATATAGGTGTCGATAGGCATTTCAGATAGAGCTGTCGATAGGCATTTCAGATATAGGTGTCGATAGGCATTTCAGATATAGGTGTCGATAGGCATTTCAGATATAGGTGCCGATAGGCATTTCAGATATAGTTGCCGATTGGCATTTTAAAAATAGGTGCCGATAGGCATTTCAGATATAGAAGCCGATAGGCATTTCAAATATAGGTGCCGATAGGCATTCCAGATATGGTTGCCGATAGGCATTTCAAATATATGTGCTGATAGGCATTTCAGATGTAGTTTCCGATAGGCATTTCAAAAATAGGTGTCGATAGGCATTTTAGATATAGATGTCGATAGGCATTTCAGATATAGGTGTCGATAGACATTTCAGATATAGGTGTCGATAGGCATTTCAGATATAGGTGTCGATAGGCATTTCAGATATAGGTGTCGATAGGCATTTCAGATATAGGTGTCGATAGGCATTTCAGATATAGGTGTCGATAGGCATTTCAGATATAGGTGCCGATAGGCATTTCAGATATAGTTGCCGATAGGCATTTTAAAAATAGGTGCCGATAGGCATTTCAGATATAGAAGCCGATAGGCATTTCAAATATAGGTGCCGATAGGCATTCCAGATATGGTTGCCGATAGGCATTTCAAATATAGGTGCTGATAGGCATTTCAGATGTAGTTTCCGATAGGCATTTCAAAAATGGTGTCGATAGGCATTTCAGATATAGGTGTCGATAGGCATTTCAGATATATGTGTCGATAGGCATTTCAGATTTAGGTGTCGATAGGCATTTCAGAAATAGGTGTCGATAGGCATTTCAGATATAGGTGTCGATAGGCATTTCAGATATAGGTGTCGATAGGCATTTCAGATATAGGTGTCGATAGGCATTTCAGATATAGGTGCTGATAGGCATTTCAGATATAGTTGCCGATTGGCATTTTAAAAATAGGTGCCGATAGGCATTTCAGATATAGAAGCCGATAGGCATTTCAAATATAGGTGCCGATAGGCATTCCAGATATGGTTGCCGATAGGCATTTCAAATATAGGTGCTGATAGGCATTTCAGATGTAGTTTCCGATAGGCATTTCAAAAATAGGTGTCGATAGGCATTTCAGATATAGGTGGCGATAGGCATTTCAGATATAGGTGTCGATAGGCATTTCAGATATAGGTGTCGATAGGCATTTCAGATATAGGTGACGATAGGCATTTTAGATATAGGTGTCGATAGGCATTTCAGATATAGGTGTCGATAGGCATTTCAGATATAGGTGTCGATAGGCATTTCAGATATAGGTGCCGATAGGCATTTCAGATATAGTTGCCGATTGGCATTTTAAAAATAGGTGCCGATAGGTATTTCAGATATAGAAGCCGATAGGCATTTCAAATATAGGTGCCGATAGGCATTCCAGATATGGTTGCCGATAGGCATTTCAAATATAGGTGCTGATAGGCATTTCAGATGTAGTTTCCGATAGGCATTTCAAAAATAGGTGTCAATAGGCATTTCAGATATAGGTGTCGATAGGCATTTCAGATATAGGTGTCGATAGGCATTTCAGATATAGGTGTCGATAGGCATTTCAGATATAGGTGTCGATAGGCATTTCAGATATAGGTGTCGATAGGCATTTCAGATATAGGTGTCGATAGGCATTTCAGATATAGGTGTCGATAGGCATTTCAGATATAGGTGCCGATAGGCATTTCAGATATAGTTGCCGATTGGCATTTTAAAAATAGGTGCCGATAGGCATTTCAGATATAGAAGCCGATAGGCATTTCAAATATAGGTGCCGATAGGCATTCCAGATATGGTTGCCGATAGGCATTTCAAATATAGGTGCTGATAGGCATTTCAGATGTAGTTTCCGATAGGCATTTCAAAAATAGGTGTCGATAGGCATTTCAGATATAGGTGTCGATAGGCATTTCAGATATAGGTGTCGATTGGCATTTCAGATATAGGTGTCGATAGGCATTTCAGATATAGGATTCGATAGGCATTTCAGATATAGGTGTCGATAGGCATTTCAGATATAGGTGTCGATAGGCATTTTAGATATAGGTGTCGATAGGCATTTCAGATATAGGTGTCGATAGGCATTTCAGATATAGGTGCCGATAGGCATTTCAGATATAGTTGCCGATTGGCATTTTAAAAATAGGTGCCGATAGGCATTTCAGATATAGAAGCCGATAGGCATTTCAAATATAGGTGCCGATAGGCATTCCAGATATGGTTGCCGATAGGCATTTCAAATATAGGTGCTGATAGGCATTTCAGATGTAGTTTCCGATAGGCATTTCAAAAATAGGTGTCGATAGGCATTTCAGATATAGGGGTCGATAGGCATTTCAGATATAGGTGTCGATAGGCATTTCAGATATAGGTGTCGCTAGGCATTTCAGATATAGGTGTCGATAGGCATTTCAGATATAGGTGTCGATAGGCATTTCAGATATAGGTGTCGATAAGCATTTCAGATATAGGTGCCGATAGGCATTTCAGATATAGTCGCCGATTGGCATTTTATAAATAGGTGCCGATAGGCATTTCAGATATAGAAGCCGATAGGCATTTCAAATATAGGTGCCGATAGGCATTCCAGATATGGTTGCCGATAAGCATTTCAAATATAGGTGCTGATAGGCATTTCAGATGTAGTTTCCGATAGGCATTTCAAAAATGGTCTCGATAGGCATTTCAGATATAGGTGTCGATAGGCATTTCAGATATAGGTGTCGATAGGAATTTCAGATATAGGTGCCGATAGGCATTTCAGATATAGTTGCCGATTGGCATTTTAAAAATAGGTGCCGATAGGCATTTCAGATATAGAAGCCGATAGGCATTTCAAATATAGGTGCCGATAGGCATTCCAGATATGGTTGCCGATAGGCATTTCAAATATAGGTGCTGATAGGCATTTCAGATGTAGTTTCCGATAGGCATTTCAAAAATAGGTGTCGATAGGCATTTCAGATATAGGTGTCGATAGGCATTTCAGATATAGGTGTCGATCGGCATTTCAGATATAGGTGTCGATAGGCATTTCAGATATAGGTGTCGATAGGCATTTCAGATATAGGTGTCGATAGGCATTTCAGATATAGGTGCCGATAGGCATTTCAGATATAGGTGCCGATAGGCATTTCAGATATAGTTGCCGATTGGCATTTTAAAAATAGGTGCCGATAGGCATTTCAGATATAGAAGCCGATAGGCATTTCAAATATAGGTGCCGATAGGCATTCCAGATATGGTTGCCGATAGGCATTTCAAATATAGGTGCTGATAGGCATTTCAGATGTAGTTTCCGATAGGCATTTCAAAAATAGGTGTCGATAGGCATTTCAGATATAGGTGTCGATAGGCATTTCAGATATAGGTGTCGATAGGCATTTCAGATATAAGTGTCGATAGGCATTTCAGATATAGGTGTCGATAGGCATTTCAGATATAGGTGTCGATAGGCATTTTAAAAATAGGTGCCGATAGGCATTTCAGATATAGAAGCCGATAGGCATTTCAAATATAGGTGCCGATGGGCATTCCAGATATGGTTGCCGATAGGCATTTCAAATATAGGTGCTGATAGGCATTTCAGATGTAGTTTCCGATAGGCATTTCAAAAATAGGTGTCGATAGGCATTTCAGATATAGGTGTCGATAGGCATTTCAGATATAGGTGTCGATAGGCATTTCAGATATAGGTGTCGATAGGCATTTCAGATATAGGTGTCGATAGGCATTTCAGATATAGGTGTCGATAGGCATTTCAGATAAAGGTGTCGATAGGCATTTCTGATATAGGTGTCGATAGGCATTTCAGATATAGGTGTCGATAGGCATTTCAGATATAGGTGTCGATAGGCATTTCAGATATATGTGTCGATAGGCATTTCAGATATAGGTGTCGATAGGCATTTCAGATATAGGTGTCGATAGGCATTTCTGATATAGGTGTCGATAGGCATTTCAGATATAGGTGTCGATAGGCATTTCAGATATAGGTGCCAATAGGCATTTCAGATATAGTTGCCGATTGGCATTTTAAAAATAGGTGCCGATAGGCATTTCAGATATAGAAGCCGATAGGCATTTCAAATATAGGTGCCGATAGGCATTCCAGATATGGTTTGCGATAGGCATTTCAAATATAGGTGCTGATAGGCATTTCAGATGTAGTTTCCGATAGGCATATCAAAAATAGGTTTCGATAGGCTTTTCAGATATAGGTGTCGATAGGCATTTCAGATATAGGTGTCGATAGGCTATTCAGATATAGGTGTCGATAGGCATTTCAGATATAGGTGTCGATAGGCATTTCAGATATAGGTGTCGATAGGCATTTGAGATATAGGTGTCGATAGGCATTTCAGATATAGGTGTCGAAAGGCATTTCAGATATAGGTGTCGATAGGCATTTCAGATATAGGTGCCGATAGGCATTTCAGATATAGTTGCCGATTGGCATTTTAAAAATAGGTGCCGATAGGCATTTCAGATATAGAAGCCGATTGGCATTTCAAATATAGGTGCCGATAGGCATTCCAGATATGGTTGCCGATAGGCATTTCAAATATAGGTGCTGATGGGCATTTCAGATGTAGTTTCCGATAGGCATTTCAAAAATAGGTGTCGATAGGCATTTTAGATATAGGTGTCTTAGGCATTTCAGATATAGGTGTCGATAGGCATTTCAGATATAGGTGTCGATAGGCATTTCAGATATAGGTGTCGATAGGCATTTCAGATATAGGTGTCGATAGGCATTTCAGATATAGGTGTCGATAGGCATTTCAGATATAGGTGTCGATAGGCATTTCAGATATAGGTGCCGATAGGCATTTCAGATATAGTTGCCGATTGGCATTTTAAAAATAGGTGCCGATAGGCATTTTAGATATAGAAGCCGATAGGCATTTCAAATATAGGTGCCGATAGGCATTCCAGATATGGTTGCCGATAGGCATTTCAAATATAGGTGCTGATAGGCATTTCAGATGTAGTTTCCGATAGGCATTTCAAAAATAGGTGTCGATAGGCATTTCAGATATATGTGTCGATAGGCATTTCAGATATAGGTGTCGATAGGCATTTCAGATATAGGTGTCGATAGGCATTTCAGATATAGGTGTTGATAGGCATTTCAGATATAGGTGTCGATAGGCATTTCAGATATAGGTGTCGATAGGCATTTCAGATATAGGTGTCGATAGGCATTTCAGATATAGGTGCCGATAGGCATTTCAGATATAGTCGCCGATTGGCATTTTAAAAATAGGTGCCGATAGGCATTTCAGATATAGAAGCCGATAGGCATTTCAAATATAGGTGCCGATAGGCATTCCAGATATGGTTGCCGATAGGCATTTCAAATATAGGTGCTGATAGGCATTTCAGATGTAGTTTCCGATAGGCATTTCAAAAATGGTGTCGATAGGCATTTCAGATATAGGTGTCGATAGGCATTTCAGATAAAGGTGTCGATAGGCATTTCAGATATAGGTGTCGATAGGCATTTCAGATATAGGTGGCGATAGGCATTTCAGATATAGGTGTCGATAGGCATTTCAGATATAGGTGTCGATAGGCATTTCAGATATAGGTGTCGATAGGCATTTCAGATATAGGTGCTGATAGGCATTTCAGATATAGTTGCCGATTGGCATTTTAAAAATAGGTGCCGATATGCATTTCAGATATAGAAGCCGATAGGCATTTCAAATATAGGTGCCGATAGGCATTCCAGATATGGTTGCCGATAGGCATTTCAAATATAGGTGCTGATAGGCATTTCAGATGTAGTTTCCGATAGGCATTTCAAAAATAGGTGTCGATAGGCATTTCAGATATAGGTGGCGATAGGCATTTCAGATATAGGTGTCGATAGGCATTTCAGATATAGGTGTCGATAGGCATTTCAGATATAGGTGTCGATAGGCATTTCAGATATAGGTGCCGATAGGCATTTCAGATATAGTTGCCGATTGGCATTTTAAAAATAGGTGCCGATAGGCATTTCAGATATAGAAGCCGATAGGCATTTCAAATATAGGTGCCGATAGGCATTCCAGATATGGTTGCCGATAGGCATTTCAAATATAGGTGCTGATAGGCATTTCAGATGTAGTTTCCGATAGGCATTTCAAAAATAGGTGTCGATAGGCATTTCAGATATAGGTGGCGATAGGCATTTCAGATATAGGTGTCGATAGGCATTTCAGATATAGGTGCCGATAGGCATTTCAGATATAGTTGCCGATTAGGCATTTTAAAAATAGGTGCCGATAGGCATTTCAGATATAGAAGCCGATAGGCATTTCAAATATAGGTGCCGATAGGCATTCCAGATATGGTAACCGATAGGCATTTCAAATATAGGTGCTGATAGGCATTTCAGATGTAGTTTCCGATAGGCATATCAAAAACAGGTGTCGATAGGCATTTCAGATATAGGTGTCGATAGGCATTTCAGATATAGGTGTCGATAGGCATTTCAGATATAGGTGTCGATAGGCATTTCAGATATAGGTGTCGATAGGCATTTCAGATATAGGTGTCGATAGGCATTTCAGATATAGGTGTCGATAGGCATTTCAGATAAAGGTGTCGATAGGCATTTCAGATATAGGTGTCGATAGGCATTTCAGATATAGGTGCCGATAGGCATTTCAGATATAGTTGCCGATTGGCATTTTAAAAATAGGTGCCGAGAGGCATTTCAGATATAGAAGCCGATAGGCATTTCAAATATAGGTGCCGATAGGCATTCCAGATATGGTTGCCGATAGGCATTTCAAATATAGGTGCTGATAGGCATTTCAGATGTAGTTTCCGATAGGCATTTCAAAAATAGGTGTCGATAGGCATTTCAGATATAGGTGTCGATAGGCATTTCAGATATAGGTGTCGATAGGCATTTCAGATATAGGTGTCGATAGGCATTTCAGATATAGGTGTCGATAGGCATTTCAGATATAGGTGTCGATAGGCATTTCAGATATAGGTGTCGATAGGCATTTCAGATATAGGTGTCGAGAGGCATTTCAGATATAGGTGCCGATAGGCATTTCAGATATAGTTGCCGATTATCATTTTAAAAATAGGTGCCGATAGGCATTTCAGATATAGAAGCCGATAGGCATTTCAAATATAGGTGCCGATAGGCTTTCCAGATATGGTTGCCGATAGGCATTTCAAATATAGGTGATGATAGGCATTTCAGATGTAGTTTCCGATAGGCATTTCAAAAATAGGTGTCGATAGGCATTTCAGATATAGGTGTCGATAGGCATTTCAGATATAGGTGTCGATAGGCATTTCAGATATAGGTGTCGATAGGCATTTCAGATATAGGTGTCGATAGGCATTTCAGATATAGGTGTCGATAGGCATTTCAGATATAGGTGCCGATAGGCATTTCAGATATAGAAGCCGATAGGCATTTCAAATATAGGTGCTGATAGGCATTTCAGATGTAGTTATTGATAGGCATTTCAAAAATAGGTGTCGATAGGCATTTCAGATATAGGTGTCGATAGGCATTTCAGATATAGGTGTCGATAGGCATTTCAGATATAGGTGTCGATAGGCATTTCAGATATAGGTGTCGATAGGCATTTCAGATATAGGTGTCGATAGGCATTTCAGATATAGGTGTCGATAGGCATTTCAGATATAGGTGTCGATAGGCATTTCAGATATAGGTGTCGATAGGCATTTCAGATATAGGTGCCGATAGGCATTTCAGATATAGTTGCCGATTGGCATTTTAAAAATAGGTGCCGATAGGCATTTCAGATATAGAAGCCGATAGGCATTTCAAATATAGGTGCCGATAGGCATTCCAGATATGGTTGCCGATAGGCATTTCAAATATAGGTGCTGATAGGCATTTCAGATGTAGTTTCCGATAGGCATTTCAAAAATAGGTGTCGATAGGCATTTCAGATATAGGTGTCGATAGGCATTTCAGATATAGGTGCCGATAGGCATTTCAGATATAGAAGCCGATAGGCATTTCAAATATAGGTGCCGATAGGCATTCCAGATATGGTTGCCGATAGGCATTTCAAATATAGGTGCTGATAGGCATTTCAGATGTAGTTTCCGATAGGCATTTCAAAAATAGGTGTCGATAGGCATTTCAGATATAGGTGTCGATAGGCATTTCAGATATAGGTGTCGATAGGCATTTCAGATATAGGTGTCGATAGGCATTTCAGATATAGGTGTCGATAGGCATTTCAGATATAGGTGTCGATAGGCATTTCAGATATAGGTGTCGATAGGCATTTCAGATATAGGTGTCGATAGGCATTTCAGATATATGTGTCGATAGGCATTTCAGATATAGGTGCCGATAGGCATTTCAGATATAGTTGCCGATTGGCATTTTAAAAATAGGTGCCGATAGGCATTTCAGATATAGAAGCCGATAGGCATTTCAAATATAGGTGCTGATAGGCATTTCAGATGTAGTTTCCGATAGGCATTTCAAAAATAGGTGTCGATAGGCATTTCAGATATAGGTGTCGATAGGCATTTCAGATATAGGTGTCGATAGGCATTTCAGGTATAGGTGTCGATAGGCATTTCAGATATAAGTGTCGATAGGCATTTCAGATATAGGTGTCGATAGGCATTTCAGATATAGGTGTCGATAGGCATTTCAGATATAGGTGTCGATAGGCATTTCAGATATAGGTGCCGATAGGCATTTCAGATATAGTTGCCGATTGGCATTTTAAAAATAGGTGCCGATAGGCATTTCAGATATAGAAGCCGATAGGCATTTAAAATATAGGTGCCGATAGGCATTCCAGATATGGTTGCCGATAGGCAATTTAAATATAGGTGCTGATAGGCATTTCAGATGTAGTTTCTGATAGGCATTTCAAAAATAGGTGTCGATAGGCATTTCAGATATAGGTGTCGATAGGCATTTTAGATATAGGTGTCGATAGGCATTTCAGATATAGGTGTCGATAGGCATTTCAGATATAGGTGTCGATAGGCATTTCAGGTATAGGTGACGATAGGCATTTCAGATATAGGTGTCGATAGGCATTTCAGATATAGGTGTCGATAGGCATTTCAGATATAGGTGTCGATAGGCATTTCAGATATAGGTGCCGATAGGCATTTCAGATAAGGTTGCCGATTGGCATTTTAAAAATAGGTGCCGATAGGCATTTCAGATATAGAAGCCGATAGGCATTTCAAATATAGGTGCCGATAGGCATTCCAGATATGGTTGCCGATAGGCATTTCAAATATAGGTGCTGATAGGCATTTCAGATGTAGTTTCCGATAGGCATTTCAAAAATAGGTGTCGATAGGCATTTCAGATATAGGTGTCGATAGGCATTTCAGATATGATTGCCGATAGGCATTTCAAATATAGGTGCTGATAGGCATTTCAGATGTAGTTTCTGATAGGCATTTCAAAAATAGGTGTCGATAGGCATTTCAGATATAGGTGTCGATAGGTATTTCAGATATAGGTGCCGATAGGCATTTCAGATATAGTTGCCGATTGGCATTTTAAAAATAGGCGCCGATAGGCATTTCAGATATAGAAGCCGATAGGCATTTCAAATATAGGTGCCGATAGGCATTCCAGATATGGTTGCCGATAGGCATTTCAAATATAGGTGCTGATAGGCATTTCAGATGTAGTTTCCGATAGGCATTTCAGATATAGGTGTCGATAGGCATTTCAGATATAGGTGTCGATAGGCATTTCAGATATAGGTGTCGATAGGCATTTCAGATATAGGTGTCGATAGGCATTTCAGATATAGGTGTCGATAGGCATTTCAGATATAGGTGCCGATAGGCATTTCAGATATAGAAGCCGATAGGCATTTCAAATATAGGTGCTGATAGGCATTTCAGATGTAGTTTCCGATAGGCATTTCAAAAATAGGTGTCGATAGGCATTTCAGATATAGGTGTCGATAGGCATTTCAGATATAGGTGTCGATAGGCATTTCAGATATAGGTGTCGATAGGCATTTCAGATATAGGTGTCGATAGGCATTTCAGATATAGGTGTCGATAGGCATTTCAGATATAGGTGTCGATAGGCATTTCAG
This sequence comes from Venustoraphidia nigricollis, assembly GCA_034508555.1. Taxonomy (NCBI): domain Eukaryota; kingdom Metazoa; phylum Arthropoda; class Insecta; order Raphidioptera; family Raphidiidae; genus Venustoraphidia; species Venustoraphidia nigricollis. Next base: position 29,808 of record JAVRKA010000546.1, read on the forward strand.
ATATAGGTGCCGATAGGCATTTCAGATATAGTTGCCGATTGGCATTTTAAAAATAGGTGCCGATAGGCATTTCAGATATAGAAGCCGATAGGCATTTCAAATATAGGTGCCGATAGGCATTCCAGATATGGTTGCCGATAGGCATTTCAAATATAGGTGCTGAAAGGCATTTCAGATGTAGTTTCCGATAGGCATTTCAAAAATAGGTGTCGATAGGCATTTCAGATATAGGTGTCGATAGGCATTTCAGATATAGGTGCCGATAGGCATTTCAGATATAGAAGCCGATAGGCATTTCAAATATAGGTGCCGATAGGCATTCCAGATATGGTTGCCGATAGGCATTTCAAATATAGGTGCTGATAGGCATTTCAGATGTAGTTTCCGATAGGCATTTAAAAAATAGGTGTCGATAGGCATTTCAGATATAGGTGTCGATAGGCATTTCAGATATAGGTGTCGATAGGCATTTCAGATATAGGTGTCGATAGGCATTTCAGATATAGGTGTCGATAGGCATTTCAGATATAGGTGTCGATAGGCATTTCAGATATAGGTGTCGATAGGCATTTCAGATATAGGTGTCGATAGGCATTTCAGATATATGTGTCGATAGGCATTTCAGATATAGGTGCCGATAGGCATTTCAGATATAGTTGCCGATTGGCATTTTAAAAATAGGTGCCGATAGGCATTTCAGATATAGAAGCCGATAGGCATTTCAAATATAGGTGCTGATAGGCATTTCAGATGTAGTTTCCGATAGGCATTTCAAAAATAGGTGTCGATAGGCATTTCAGATATAGGTGTCGATAGGCATTTCAGATATAGGTGTCGATAGGCATTTCAGGTATAGGTGTCGATAGGCATTTCAGATATAAGTGTCGATAGGCATTTCAGATATAGGTGTCGATAGGCATTTCAGATATAGGTGTCGATAGGCATTTCAGATATAGGTGTCGATAGGCATTTCAGATATAGGTGCCGATAGGCATTTCAGATATAGTTGCCGATTGGCATTTTAAAAATAGGTGCCGATAGGCATTTCAGATATAGAAGCCGATAGGCATTTCAAATATAGGTGCCGATAGGCATTCCAGATATGGTTGCCGATAGGCAATTTAAATATAGGTGCTGATAGGCATTTCAGATGTAGTTTCTGATAGGCATTTCAAAAATAGGTGTCGATAGGCATTTCAGATATAGGTGTCGATAGGCATTTCAGATATAGGTGTCGATAGGCATTTCAGATATAGGTGTCGATAGGCATTTCAGATATAGGTGTCGATAGGCATTTCAGATATAGGTGACGATAGGCATTTCAGATATAGGTGTCGATAGGCATTTCAGATATAGTTGTCGATAGGCATTTCAGATATAGGTGTCGATAGGCATTTCAGATATAGGTGCCGATAGGCATTTCAGATAAAGTTGCCGATTGGCATTTTAAAAATAGGTGCCGATAGGCATTTCAGATATAGAAGCCGATAGGCATTTCAAATATAGGTGCCGATAGGCATTCCAGATATGGTTGCCGATAGGCATTTCAAATATAGGTGCTGATAGGCATTTCAGATGTAGTTTCCGATAGGCATTTCAAAAATAGGTGTCGATAGGCATTTCAGATATAGGTGTCGATAGGCATTTCAGATATGATTGCCGATAGGCATTTCAAATATAGGTGCTGATAGGCATTTCAGATGTAGTTTCCGATAGGCATTTCAAAAATAGGTGTCGATAGGCATTTCAGATATAGGTGTCGATAGGCATTTCAGATATAGGTGTCGATAGGCATTTCAGATATAGGTGTCGATAGGCATTTCAGATATAGGTATCGATAGGCATTTCAGATATAGGTGTCGATAGGCATTTCAGATATAGGTGTCGATAGGCATTTCAGATATAGGTGCCGATAGGCATTTCAGATATAGTTGCCGATTGGCATTTTAAAAATAGGTGCCGATAGGCATTTCAGATATAGAAGCCGATAGGGATTTCAAATATAGGTGCCGATAGGCATTCCAGATATGGTTGCCGATAGGCATTTCAAATATAGGTGCTGATAGGCATTTCAGATGTAGTTTCCGATAGGCATTTCAAAAATAGGTGTCGATAGGCATTTCAGATATAGGTGTCGATAGGCATTTCAGATATAGGTGTCGATAGGCATTTCAGATATAGGTGTCGATAGGCATTTCAGATATAGGTGTCGATAGGCATTTCAGATATAGGTGTCGATAGGCATTTCAGATATAGGTGTCGATAGGCATTTCAGATATAGGTGTCGATAGGCATTTCAGATATAGGTGTCGATAGGCATTTCAGATATAGGTGCCGATAGGCATTTCAGATATAGTTGCCGATTGGCATTTTAAAAATAGGTGCCGATAGGCTTTTTAGATATAGAAGCCGATAGGCATTTCAAATATAGGTGCCGATAGGCATTCCAGATATGGTTGCCGATAGGCATTTCAAATATAGGTGCTGATAGGCATTTCAGATGTAGTTTCCGATAGGCATTTCAAAAATAGGTGTCGATAGGCATTTCAGATATAGGTGTCGATAGGCATTTCAGATATAGGTGTCGATAGGCATTTCAGATATAGGTGTCGATAGGCATTTCAGATATAGGTGTCAATAGGCATTTCAGATATAGGTGTCGATAGGCATTTCAGATATAGGTGTCGATAGGCATTTCAGATATAGGTGTCGATAGGCATTTCAGATATAGGTGTCGATAGGCATTTCAGATATAGGTGCCGATAGGCATTTCAGATATAGTCGCCGATTGGCATTTTATAAATAGGTGCCGATAGGCATTTCAGATATAGAAGCCGATAGGCATTTCAAATATAGGTGCCGATAGGCATTCCAGATATGGTTGCCGATAAGCATTTCAAATATAGGTGCTGATAGGCATTTCAGATGTAGTTTCCGATAGGCATTTCAAAAATGGTCTCGATAGGCATTTCAGATATAGGTGTCGATAGGCATTTCAGATATAGGTGTCGATAGGCATTTCAGATATAGGTGTCGATAGGCATTTCAGATATAGGTGTCGATAGGCATTTCAGATATAGGTGTCGATAGGCATTTCAGATATAGGTGTCGATAGGCATTTCAGATATAGGTGTCGATAGGCATTTCAGATATAGGTGCCGATAGGCATTTCAGATATAGTTGCCGATTGGCATTTTAGAAATAGGTGCCGATAGGCATTTCAGATATAGAAGCCGATAGGCATTTCAAATATAGGTGCCGATAGGCATTCCAGATATGGTTGCCGATAGGCATATCAAATATATGTGCTGATAGGCATTTCAGATGTAGTTTCCGATAGGCATTTCAAAAATAGGTGTCGATAGGCATTTCAGATATAGGTGTCGATAGGCATTTCAGATATAGGTGTTGATAGGCATTTCAGATATAGGTGTCGATAGGCATTTCAGATATAGGTGTCGATAATCATTTCAGATATAGGTGTCGATAGGCATTTCAGATATAGGTGTCGATAGGCATTTCAGATATAGGTGTCGATAGGCATTTCAGATATAGGTGCCGATAGGCATTTCAGATATAGTTGCCGATTGGCATTTTAAAAATAGGTGCCGGTAGGCATTTCAGATATAGAAGCCGATAGGCATTTTAAATATAGGTGCCGATAGGCATTCCAGATATGGTTGCCGATAGGCATTTCAAATATAGGTGCTGATAGGCATTTCAGATGTAGTTTCCGATAGGCATTTCAAAAATAGGTGTCGATAGGCATTTCAGATATAGGTGTCGATAGGCATTTCAGATATAGGTGTCGATAGGCATTTCAGATATAGGTGTCGATAGGCATTTCAGATATAGGTGTCGATAGGCATTTCAGATATAGGTGTCGATAGGCATTTCAGATATAGGTGTCGATAGGCATTTCAGATATAGGTGTCGATAGGCATTTCAGATATAGGTGTCGATAGGCATTTCAGATATAGGTGCCGATAGGCATTTCAGATATAGGTGCCGATAGGCATTTCAGATATGGTTGCCGATTGGCATTTTAAAAATAGGTGCCGATAGGCATTTCAGATATAGAAGCCGATAGGCATTTCAAATATAGGTGCCGATAGGCATTCCAGATATGGTTGCCGATATGCATTTCAAATATAGGTGCTGATAGGCATTTCAGATGTAGTTTCCGATAGGCATTTCAAAAATAGGTGTCGATAGGCATTTCAGATATAGGTGTCGATAGGCATTTTAGATATAGGTGTCGATAGGCATTTCAGATATAGGTGTCGATAGGCATTTCAGATATAGGTGTCGATAGGCATTTCAGGTATAGGTGTCGATAGGCATTTCAGATATAGGTGTCGATAGGCATTTCAGATATAGGTGTCGATAGGCATTTCAGATATATGTGTCGATAGGCATTTCAGATATAGGTGCCGATAGGCATTTCAGATATAGTTGCCGATTGGCATTTTAAAAATAGGTGCCGATAGGCATTTCAGATATAGAAGCCGATAGGCATTTCAAATATAGGTGCTGATAAGCATTTCAGATGTAGTTTCCGATAGGCATTTCAAAAATAGGTGTCGATAGGCATTTCAGATATAGGTGTCGATAGGCATTTCAGATATAGGTGTCGATAGGCATTTCAGGTATAGGTGTCGATAGGCATTTCAGATATAAGTGTCGATAGGCATTTCAGATATAGGTGTCGATAGGCATTTCAGATATAGGTGTCGATAGGCATTTCAGATATAGGTGTCGATAGGCATTTCAGATATAGGTGCCGATAGGCATTTCAGATATAGTTGCCGATTGGCATTTTAAAAATAGGTGCCGATAGGCATTTCAGATATAGAAGCCGATAGGCATTTAAAATATAGGTGCCGATAGGCATTCCAGATATGGTTGCTGATAGGCAATTTAAATATAGGTGCTGATAGGCATTTCAGATGTAGTTTCTGATAGGCATTTCAAAAATAGGTGTCGATAGGCATTTCAGATATAGGTGTCGATAGGCATTTTAGATATAGGTGTCGATAGGCATTTCAGATATAGGTGTCGATAGGCATTTCAGATATAGGTGTCGATAGGCATTTCAGGTATAGGTGACGATAGGCATTTCAGATATAGGTGTCGATAGGCATTTCAGATATAGGTGTCGATAGGCATTTCAGATATAGGTGTCGATAGGCATTTCAGATATAGGTGCCGATAGGCATTTCAGATAAGGTTGCCGATTGGCATTTTAAAAATAGGTGCCGATAGGCATTTCAGATATAGAAGCCGATAGGCATTTCAAATATAGGTGCCGATAGGCATTCCAGATATGGTTGCCGATAGGCATTTCAAATATAGGTGCTGATAGGCATTTCAGATGTAGTTTCCGATAGGCATTTCAAAAATAGGTGTCGATAGGCATTTCAGATATAGGTGTCGATAGGCATTTCAGATATGATTGCCGATAGGCATTTCAAATATAGGTGCTGATAGGCATTTCAGATGTAGTTTCTGATAGGCATTTCAAAAATAGGTGTCGATAGGCATTTCAGATATAGGTGTCGATAGGCATTTCAGATATAGGTGTCGATAGGCATTTCAGATATAGGTGTCGATAGGCATTTCAGATATAGGTGTCGATAGGCATTTCAGATATAGGTGCCGATAGGCAATTCAGATATAGAAGCCGATAGGCATTTCAAATATAGGTGCTGATAGGCATTTCAGATGTAGTTTCCGATAGGCATTTCAAAAATAGGTGTCGATAGGCATTTCAGATATAGGTGTCGATAGGCATTTCAGATATAGGTGTCGATAGGCATTTCAGATATAGGTGTCGATAGGCATTTCAGATATAGGTGTCGATAGGCATTTCAGATATAGGTGCCGATAGGCATTTCAGATATAGTTGCCGATTGGCATTTTAAAAATAGGTGCCGATAGGCATTTCAGATATAGAAGCCGATAGGCATTTCAAATATAGGTGCTGATAGGCATTTCAGATGTAGTTTCCGATAGGCATTTCAAAAATAGGTGTCGATAGGCATTTCAGATATAGGTGTCGATAGGCATTTCAGATATAGGTGTCGATAGGCATTTCAGGTATAGGTGTCGATAGGCATTTCAGATATAAGTGTCGATAGGCATTTCAGATATAGGTGTCGATAGGCATTTCAGATATAGGTGTCGATAGGCATTTCAGATATAGGTGTCGATAGGCATTTCAGATATAGGTGCCGATAGGCATTTCAGATATAGTTGCCGATTGGCATTTTAAAAATAGGTGCCGATAGGCATTTCAGATATAGAAGCCGATAGGCATTTCAAATATAGGTGCCGATAGGCATTCCAGATATGGTTGCCGATAGGCAATTTAAATATAGGTGCTGATAGGCATTTCAGATGTAGTTTCTGATAGGCATTTCAAAAATAGGTGTCGATAGGCATTTCAGATATAGGTGTCGATAGGCATTTCAGATATAGGTGTCGATAGGCATTTCAGATATAGGTGTCGATAGGCATTTCAGATATAGGTGTCGATAGGCATTTCAGATATAGGTGACGATAGGCATTTCAGATATAGGTGTCGATAGGCATTTCAGATATAGTTGTCGATAGGCATTTCAGATATAGGTGTCGATAGGCATTTCAGATATAGGTGCCGATAGGCATTTCAGATAAAGTTGCCGATTGGCATTTTAAAAATAGGTGCCGATAGGCATTTCAGATATAGAAGCCGATAGGCATTTCAAATATAGGTGCCGATAGGCATTCCAGATATGGTTGCCGATAGGCATTTCAAATATAGGTGCTGATAGGCATTTCAGATGTAGTTTCCGATAGGCATTTCAAAAATAGGTGTCGATAGGCATTTCAGATATAGGTGTCGATAGGCATTTCAGATATGATTGCCGATAGGCATTTCAAATATAGGTGCTGATAGGCATTTCAGATGTAGTTTCCGATAGGCATTTCAAAAATAGGTGTCGATAGGCATTTCAGATATAGGTGTCGATAGGCATTTCAGATATAGGTGTCGATAGGCATTTCAGATATAGGTGTCGATAGGCATTTCAGATATAGGTGTCGATAGGCATTTCAGATATAGGTGTCGATAGGCATTTCAGATATAGGTGTCGATAGGCATTTCAGATATAGGTGCCGATAGGCATTTCAGATATAGTTGCCGATTGGCATTTTAAAAATAGGTGCCGATAGGCATTTCAGATATAGAAGCCGATAGGGATTTCAAATATAGGTGCCGATAGGCATTCCAGATATGGTTGCCGATAGGCATTTCAAATATAGGTGCTGATAGGCATTTCAGATGTAGTTTCCGATAGGCATTTCAAAAATAGGTGTCGATAGGCATTTCAGATATAGGTGTCGATAGGCATTTCAGATATAGGTGTCGATAGGCATTTCAGATATAGGTGTCGATAGGCATTTCAGATATAGGTGTCGATAGGCATTTCAGATATAGGTGTCGATAGGCATTTCAGATATAGGTGTCGATAGGCATTTCAGATATAGGTGTCGATAGGCATTTCAGATATAGGTGTCGATAGGCATTTCAGATATAGGTGCCGATAGGCATTTCAGATATAGTTGCCGATTGGCATTTTAAAAATAGGTGCCGATAGGCTTTTTAGATATAGAAGCCGATAGGCATTTCAAATATAGGTGCCGATAGGCATTCCAGATATGGTTGCCGATATGCATTTCAAATATAGGTGCTGATAGGCATTTCAGATGTAGTTTCCGATAGGCATTTCAAAAATAGGTGTCGATAGGCATTTCAGATATAGGTGTCGATAGGCATTTTAGATATAGGTGTCGATAGGCATTTCAGATATAGGTGTCGATAGGCATTTCAGATATAGGTGTCGATAGGCATTTCAGGTATAGGTGTCGATAGGCATTTCAGATATAGGTGTCGATAGGCATTTCAGATATAGGTGTCGATAGGCATTTCAGATATATGTGTCGATAGGCATTTCAGATATAGGTGCCGATAGGCATTTCAGATATAGTTGCCGATTGGCATTTTAAAAATAGGTGCCGATAGGCATTTCAGATATAGAAGCCGATAGGCATTTCAAATATAGGTGCTGATAAGCATTTCAGATGTAGTTTCCGATAGGCATTTCAAAAATAGGTGTCGATAGGCATTTCAGATATAGGTGTCGATAGGCATTTCAGATATAGGTGTCGATAGGCATTTCAGGTATAGGTGTCGATAGGCATTTCAGATATAAGTGTCGATAGGCATTTCAGATATAGGTGTCGATAGGCATTTCAGATATAGGTGTCGATAGGCATTTCAGATATAGGTGTCGATAGGCATTTCAGATATAGGTGCCGATAGGCATTTCAGATATAGTTGCCGATTGGCATTTTAAAAATAGGTGCCGATAGGCATTTCAGATATAGAAGCCGATAGGCATTTAAAATATAGGTGCCGATAGGCATTCCAGATATGGTTGCTGATAGGCAATTTAAATATAGGTGCTGATAGGCATTTCAGATGTAGTTTCTGATAGGCATTTCAAAAATAGGTGTCGATAGGCATTTCAGATATAGGTGTCGATAGGCATTTTAGATATAGGTGTCGATAGGCATTTCAGATATAGGTGTCGATAGGCATTTCAGATATAGGTGTCGATAGGCATTTCAGGTATAGGTGACGATAGGCATTTCAGATATAGGTGTCGATAGGCATTTCAGATATAGGTGTCGATAGGCATTTCAGATATAGGTGTCGATAGGCATTTCAGATATAGGTGCCGATAGGCATTTCAGATAAGGTTGCCGATTGGCATTTTAAAAATAGGTGCCGATAGGCATTTCAGATATAGAAGCCGATAGGCATTTCAAATATAGGTGCCGATAGGCATTCCAGATATGGTTGCCGATAGGCATTTCAAATATAGGTGCTGATAGGCATTTCAGATGTAGTTTCCGATAGGCATTTCAAAAATAGGTGTCGATAGGCATTTCAGATATAGGTGTCGATAGGCATTTCAGATATGATTGCCGATAGGCATTTCAAATATAGGTGCTGATAGGCATTTCAGATGTAGTTTCTGATAGGCATTTCAAAAATAGGTGTCGATAGGCATTTCAGATATAGGTGTCGATAGGTATTTCAGATATAGGTGCCGATAGGCATTTCAGATATAGTTGCCGATTGGCATTTTAAAAATAGGCGCCGATAGGCATTTCAGATATAGAAGCCGATAGGCATTTCAAATATAGGTGCCGATAGGCATTCCAGATATGGTTGCCGATAGGCATTTCAAATATAGGTGCTGATAGGCATTTCAGATGTAGTTTCCGATAGGCATTTCAGATATAGGTGTCGATAGGCATTTCAGATATAGGTGTCGATAGGCATTTCAGATATAGGTGTCGATAGGCATTTCAGATATAGGTGTCGATAGGCATTTCAGATATAGGTGTCGATAGGCATTTCAGATATAGGTGCCGATAGGCAATTCAGATATAGAAGCCGATAGGCATTTCAAATATAGGTGCTGATAGGCATTTCAGATGTAGTTTCCGATAGGCATTTCAAAAATAGGTGTCGATAGGCATTTCAGATATAGGTGTCGATAGGCATTTCAGATATAGGTGTCGATAGGCATTTCAGATATAGGTGTCGATAGGCATTTCAGATATAGGTGTCGATAGGCATTTCAGATATAGGTGTCGATAGGCATTTCAGATATAGGTGTCGATAGGCATTTCAGATATAGGTGCCGATAGGCATTTCAGATATAGTTGCCGATTGGCATTTTAAAAATAGGTGCCGATAGGCATTTCAGATATAGAAGCCGATAGGCATTTCAAATATAGGTGCCGATAGGCATTCCAGATATGGTTGCCGATAGGCATTTCAAATATAGGTGCTGAAAGGCATTTCAGATGTAGTTTCCGATAGGCATTTCAAAAATAGGTGTCGATAGGCATTTCAGATATAGGTGTCGATAGGCATTTCAGATATAGGTGCCGATAGGCATTTCAGATATAGAAGCCGATAGGCATTTCAAATATAGGTGCCGATAGGCATTCCAGATATGGTTGCCGATAGGCATTTCAAATATAGGTGCTGATAGGCATTTCAGATGTAGTTTCCGATAGGCATTTAAAAAATAGGTGTCGATAGGCATTTCAGATATAGGTGTCGATAGGCATTTCAGATATAGGTGTCGATAGGCATTTCAGATATAGGTGTCGATAGGCATTTCAGATATAGGTGTCGATAGGCATTTCAGATATAGGTGTCGATAGGCATTTCAGATATAGGTGTCGATAGGCATTTCAGATATAGGTGTCGATAGGCATTTCAGATATATGTGTCGATAGGCATTTCAGATATAGGTGCCGATAGGCATTTCAGATATAGTTGCCGATTGGCATTTTAAAAATAGGTGCCGATAGGCATTTCAGATATAGAAGCCGATAGGCATTTCAAATATAGGTGCTGATAGGCATTTCAGATGTAGTTTCCGATAGGCATTTCAAAAATAGGTGTCGATAGGCATTTCAGATATAGGTGTCGATAGGCATTTCAGATATAGGTGTCGATAGGCATTTCAGGTATAGGTGTCGATAGGCATTTCAGATATAAGTGTCGATAGGCATTTCAGATATAGGTGTCGATAGGGATTTCAGATATAGGTGTCGATAGGCATTTCAGATATAGGTGTCGATAGGCATTTCAGATATAGGTGCCGATAGGCATTTCAGATATAGTTGCCGATTGGCATTTTAAAAATAGGTGCCGATAGGCATTTCAGATATAGAAGCCGATAGGCATTTCAAATATAGGTGCCGATAGGCATTCCAGATATGGTTGCCGATAGGCAATTTAAATATAGGTGCTGATAGGCATTTCAGATGTAGTTTCTGATAGGCATTTCAAAAATAGGTGTCGATAGGCATTTCAGATATAGGTGTCGATAGGCATTTCAGATATAGGTGTCGATAGGCATTTCAGATATAGGTGTCGATAGGCATTTCAGATATAGGTGTCGATAGGCATTTCAGATATAGGTGACGATAGGCATTTCAGATATAGGTGTCGATAGGCATTTCAGATATAGTTGTCGATAGGCATTTCAGATATAGGTGTCGATAGGCATTTCAGATATAGGTGCCGATAGGCATTTCAGATAAAGTTGCCGATTGGCATTTTAAAAATAGGTGCCGATAGGCATTTCAGATATAGAAGCCGATAGGCATTTCAAATATAGGTGCCGATAGGCATTCCAGATATGGTTGCCGATAGGCATTTCAAATATAGGTGCTGATAGGCATTTCAGATGTAGTTTCCGATAGGCATTTCAAAAATAGGTGTCGATAGGCATTTCAGATATAGGTGTCGATAGGCATTTCAGATATGATTGCCGATAGGCATTTCAAATATAGGTGCTGATAGGCATTTCAGATGTAGTTTCCGATAGGCATTTCAAAAATAGGTGTCGATAGGCATTTCAGATATAGGTGTCGATAGGCATTTCAGATATAGGTGTCGATAGGCATTTCAGATATAGGTGTCGATAGGCATTTCAGATATAGGTGTCGATAGGCATTTCAGATATAGGTGTCGATAGGCATTTCAGATATAGGTGTCGATAGGCATTTCAGATATAGGTGCCGATAGGCATTTCAGATATAGTTGCCGATTGGCATTTTAAAAATAGGTGCCGATAGGCATTTCAGATATAGAAGCCGATAGGGATTTCAAATATAGGTGCCGATAGGCATTCCAGATATGGTTGCCGATAGGCATTTCAAATATAGGTGCTGATAGGCATTTCAGATGTAGTTTCCGATAGGCATTTCAAAAATAGGTGTCGATAGGCATTTCAGATATAGGTGTCGATAGGCATTTCAGATATAGGTGTCGATAGGCATTTCAGATATAGGTGTCGATAGGCATTTCAGATATAGGTGTCGATAGGCATTTCAGATATAGGTGTCGATAGGCATTTCAGATATAGGTGTCGATAGGCATTTCAGATATAGGTGTCGATAGGCATTTCAGATATAGGTGTCGATAGGCATTTCAGATATAGGTGCCGATAGGCATTTCAGATATAGTTGCCGATTGGCATTTTAAAAATAGGTGCCGATAGGCTTTTTAGATATAGAAGCCGATAGGCATTTCAAATATAGGTGCCGGTAGGCATTCCAGATATGGTTGCCGATAGGCATTTCAAATATAGGTGCTGATAGGCATTTCAGATGTAGTTTCCGATAGGCATTTCAAAAATAGGTGTCGATAGGCATTTCAGATATAGGTGTCGATAGGCATTTCAGATATAGGTGTCGATAGGCATTTCAGATATAGGTGTCGATAGGCATTTCAGATATAGGTGTCGATAGGCATTTCAGATATAGGTGTCGATAGGCATTTCAGATATAGGTGTCGATAGGCATTTCAGATATAGGTGTCGATAGGCATTTCAGATATAGGTGTCGATAGGCATTTCAGATATAGGTGCCGATAGGCATTTCAGATATAGTCGCCGATTGGCATTTTATAAATAGGTGCCGATAGGCATTTCAGATATAGAAGCCGATAGGCATTTCAAATATAGGTGCCGATAGGCATTCCAGATATGGTTGCCGATAAGCATTTCAAATATAGGTGCTGATAGGCATTTCAGATGTAGTTTCCGATAGGCATTTCAAAAATGGTCTCGATAGGCATTTCAGATATAGGTGTCGATAGGCATTTCAGATATAGGTGTCGATAGGCATTTCAGATATAGGTGTCGATAGGCATTTCAGATATAGGTGTCGATAGGCATTTCAGATATAGGTGTCGATAGGCATTTCAGATATAGGTGTCGATAGGCATTTCAGATATAGGTGTCGATAGGCATTTCAGATATAGGTGCCGATAGGCATTTCAGATATAGTTGCCGATTGGCATTTTAGAAATAGGTGCCGATAGGCATTTCAGATATAGAAGCCGATAGGCATTTCAAATATAGGTGCCGATAGGCATTCCAGATATGGTTGCCGATAGGCATTTCAAATATATGTGCTGATAGGCATTTCAGATGTAGTTTCCGATAGGCATTTCAAAAATAGGTGTCGATAGGCATTTCAGATATAGGTGTCGATAGGCATTTCAGATATAGGTGTCGATAGGCATTTCAGATATAGGTGTCGATAGGCATTTCAGATATAGGTGTCGATAATCATTTCAGATATAGGTGTCGATAGGCATTTCAGATATAGGTGTCGATAGGCATTTCAGATATAGGTGTCGATAGGCATTTCAGATATAGGTGCCGATAGGCATTTCAGATATAGTTGCCGATTGGCATTTTAAAAATAGGTGCCGGTAGGCATTTCAGATATAGAAGCCGATAGGCATTTTAAATATAGGTGCCGATAGGCATTCCAGATATGGTTGCCGATAGGCATTTCAAATATAGGTGCTGATAGGCATTTCAGATGTAGTTTCCGATAGGCATTTCAAAAATAGGTGTCGATAGGCATTTCAGATATAGGTGTCGATAGGCATTTCAGATATAGGTGTCGATAGGCATTTCAGATATAGGTGTCGATAGGCATTTCAGATATAGGTGTCGATAGGCATTTCAGATATAGGTGTCGATAGGCATTTCAGATATAGGTGTCGATAGGCATTTCAGATATAGGTGTCGATAGGCATTTCAGATATAGGTGTCGATAGGCATTTCAGATATAGGTGCCGATAGGCATTTCAGATATAGGTGCCGATAGGCATTTCAGATATGGTTGCCGATTGGCATTTTAAAAATAGGTGCCGATAGGCATTTCAGATATAGAAGCCGATAGGCATTTCAAATATAGGTGCCGATAGGCATTCCAGATATGGTTGCCGATATGCATTTCAAATATAGGTGCTGATAGGCATTTCAGATGTAGTTTCCGATAGGCATTTCAAAAATAGGTGTCGATAGGCATTTCAGATATAGGTGTCGATAGGCATTTCAGATATAGGTGTCGATAGGCATTTCAGATTTAGGTGTCGATAGGCATTTCAGATATAGGTGTCGATAGGCATTTCAGATATAGGTGTCGATAGGCATTTCAGATATAGGTGTCGATAGGCATTTCAGATATAGGTGTCGATAGGCATTTCAGATATAGGTGCCGATAGGCATTTCAGATATAGTTGCCGATTGGCATTTTAAAAATAGGTGCCGATAGGAATTTCAGACATAGAAGCCGATAGGCATTTCAAATATAGGTGCCGATAGGCATTCCAGATATGGTTGCCGATAGGCATTTCAAATATAGGTGCTGATAGGCATTTCAGATGTAGTTTCCGATAGGCATTTCAAAAATAGGTGTCGATAGGCATTTCAGATATAGGTGTCGATAGGCATTTCAGATATAGGTGTCGATAGGCATTTCAGATATAGGTGTCGATAGGCATTTCAGATATAGGTGCCGATAGGCATTTCAGATATAGTTGCCGATTGGCATTTTAAAAATAGGTGCCGATAGGCATTTCAGATATAGAAGCCGATAGGCATTTCAAATATAGGTGCCGATAGGCATTCCAGATATGGTTGCCGATAGGCATTTCAAATATAGGTGCTGATAGGCATTTCAGATGTAGTTTCCGATAGGCATTTCAAAAATAGGTGTCGATAGGCATTTCAGATATAGGTGTCGATAGGCATTTCAGATATAGGTATCGATAGGCATTTCATATATAGGTGTCGATAGGCATTTCAGATATAGGTGTCGATAGGCATTTCAGATATAGGTGTCGGTAGGCATTTCAGATATAGGTGTCGATAGGCATTTCAGATATAGGTGTCGATAGGCATTTCAGATATAGGTGTCGATAGGCATTTCAGATATAGGTGCCGATAGGCATTTCAGATATAGTTGCCGATTGGCATTTTAAAAATAGGTGCCGATAGGCATTTCAGATATAGAAGCCGATAGGCATTTCAAATATAGGTGCCGATAGGCATTCTAGATATGGTTGCCGATAGGCATTTCAAATATAGGTGCTGATAGGCATTTCAGATGTAGTTTCCGATAGGCATTTCAAAAATAGGTGTCGATAGGAATTTCAGATATAGGTGTCGATAGGCATTTCAGATATAGGTGTCGATAGGCATTTCAGATATAGGTGTCGATAGGCATTTCAGATATAGGTGTCGATAGGCATTTCAGATATAGGTGTCGATAGGCATTTCAGATATAGGTGTCGATAGGCATTTCAGATATAGGTGTCGATAGGCATTTCAGATATAGGTGCCGATATGCATTTCAGATATAGTTGCCGATTGGCATTTTAAAAATAGGTGCCGATAGGCATTTCAGATATAGAAGCCGATAGGCATTTCAAAAATATAGGTGCCGATAGGCATTCCAGATATAGTTGCCGATAGGCATTTCAAATATAGGTGCTGATAGGCATTTCAGATGTAGTTTCCGATAGGCATTTCAAAAATAGGTGTCGATAGGCATTTCAGATATAGGTGTCGATAGGCATTTCAGATATAGGTGTCGATAGGCATTTCAGATATAGGTGTCGATAGGCATTTTAGATATAGGTGTCGATAGGCATTTCAGATATAGGTGTCGATAGGCATTTCAGATATAGGTGTCGATAGGCATTTCAGATATAGGTGTCGATAGGCATTTCAGATATAGGTGCCGATAGGCATTTCAGATATAGTTGCCGATTGGCATTTTAAAAATAGGTGCCGATAGGCATTTCATATATAGAAGCCGATAGGCATTTCAAATATAGGTGCCGATAGGCATTCCAGATATGGTTGCCGATAGGCATTTCAAATATAGGTGCTGATAGGCATTTCAGATGTAGTTTCCGATAGGCATTTCAAAAATAGGTGTCGATAGGCATTTCAGATATAGGTGTCGATAGGCATTTCAGATATAGGTGTCGATAGGCATTTCAGATATTCGTGTCGATAGGCATTTCAGATATAGGTGTCGATAGGCATTTCAGATATAGGTGTCGATAGGCATTTCAGATATAGGTGTCGATAAGCATTTCAGATATAGGTGCCGATAGGCATTTCAGATATAGTTGCCGATTGGCATTTTAAAAATATGTGCCGATAGGCATTTCAGATATAGAAGCCGATAGGCATTTCAAATATAGGTGTCGATAGGCATTCCAGATATGGTTGCCGATAGGCATTTCAAATATAGGTGCTGATAAGCATTTCAGATGTAGTTTCCGATAGGCATTTCAAAAATAGGTGTCGATAGGCATTTAGATATAGGTGTCGATAGGCATTTCAGATATAGGTGTCGATAGGCATTTCAGATATAGGTGTCGATAGGCATTTCAGATATAGGTGTCGATAGGCATTTCAGATATAGGTGTCGATAGGCATTTCAGATATATGTGTCGATAGGCATTTCAGATATAGGTGTCGATAGGCATTTCAGATATAGGTGCCGATAGGCATTTCAGATATAGTTGCCGATTGGCATTTTAAAAATAGGCGCCGATAGGCATTTCAGATATAGAAGCCGATAGGCATTTCAAATATAGGTGCCGATAGGCATTCCAGATATAGTTGCCGATAGGCATTTCAAATATAGGTGCTGATAGGCATTTCAGATGTAGTTTCCGATAGGCATTTCAAAAATAGGTGTCGATAGGCATTTCAGATATAGGTGTCGATAGGCATTTCTGATATAGCTGTCGATAGGCATTTCAGATATAGGTGTCGATAGGCATTTCAGATATAGGTGTCGATAGGCATTTCAGATATAGGTGTCGATAGGCATTTCAGATATAGGTGTCGATAGGCATTTCAGATATAGGTGCCGATAGGCATTTCAGATATAGTTGCCGATTGGCATTTTAAAAATAGGTGCCGATAGGCATTTCAGATATAGAAGCCGATAGGCATTTCAAATATAGGTGCCGATAGGCATTCCAGATATGGTTGCCGATAGGCATTTCAAATATAGGTGCTGATAGGCATTTCAGATGTAGTTTCCGATAGGCAATTTAAAAATATGTGTCGATAGGCATTTCAGATATAGGTGTCGATAGGCATTTCAGATATAGGTGTCGATAGGCATTTCAGATATAGGTGTCGATAGGCATTTCAGATATAGGTGTCGATAGGCATTTCAGATATAGGTGTCGATAGGCATTTCAGATATAGGTGTCGATAGGCATTCCAGATATGGTTGCCGATAGGCATTTCAAATATAGGTGCTGATAGGCATTTCAGATGTAGTTTCCGATAGGCATTTCAAAAATAGGTGTCGATAGGCATTTCAGATATAGGTGTCGATAGGCATTTCAGATATAGGTGTCGATAGGCATTTCAGATATAGGTGTCGATAGGCATTTCAGATATAGGTGTCGATAGGCATTTCTGATATAGCTGTCGATAGGCATTTCAGATATAGGTGTCGATAGGCATTTCAGATATAGGTGCCGATAGGCATTTCAGATATAGTTGCCGATTGGCATTTTAAAAATAGGTGCCGATAGGCATTTCAGATATAGAAGCCGATAGGCATTTCAAATATAGGTGCCGATAGGCATTCTAGATATGGTTGCCGATAGGCATTTCAAATATAGGTGCTGATATGCATTTCAGATGTAGTTTCCGATAGGCATTTCAAAAATAGGTGTCGATAGGAATTTCAGATATAGGTGTCGATAGGCATTTCAGATATAGGTGTCGATAGGCATTTCAGATATAGGTGTCGATAGGCATTTCAGATAGAGGTGTCGATAGGCATTTCAGATATAGGTGCCGATAGGCATTTCAGATATAGTTGCCGTTTGGCATTTTAAAAATAGGTGCCGATAGGTATTTCAGATATAGAAGCCGATAGGCATTTCAAATATAGGTGCCGATAGGCATTCCAGATATGGTTGCCGATAGGCATTTCAAATATAGGTGCTGATAGGCATTTCACATGTAGTTTCCGATAGGCATTTCAAAAATAGGTGTCGATAGGCATTTCAGATATAGGTGTCGATAGGCATTTCAGATATAGGTGTCGATAGGCATTTCAGATATAGGTGTCGATAGGCATTTCAGATATAGGTGTCGATAGGCATTTCAGATATAGGTGTCGATAGGCATTTCAGATATAGGTGTCGATAGGCATTTCAGATATAGGTGTCGATAGGCATTTCAGATATAGGTGTCGATAGGCATTTCAGATATAGTTGCCGATTGGCATTTTAAAAATAGGTGCCGATAGGCATTTCAGATATAGAAGCCGATAGGCATTTCAAATATAGGTGCCGATAGGCATTCCAGATATGGTTGCCGATAGGCATTTCAAATATAGGTGCTGATAGGCATTTCAGATGTAGTTTCCGATAGGCATTTCAAAAATAGGTGTCGATAGGCATTTCAGATATAGGTGTCGATAGGCATTTCAGATATAGGTGTCGATTGGCATTTCAGATATAGGTGTCGATAGGCATTTCAGATATAGGATTCGATAGGCATTTCAGATATAGGTGTCGATAGGCATTTCAGATATAGGTGTCGATAGGCATTTCAGATATAGGTGTCGATAGGCATTTCAGATATAGGTGTCGATAGGCATTTCAGATATAGGTGCCGATAGGCATTTCAGATATAGTTGCCGATTGGCATTTTAAAAATAGGTGCCGATAGGCATTTCAGATATAGAAGCCGATAGGCATTTCAAATATAGGTGCCGATAGGCATTCCATATATGGTTGCCGATAGGCATTTCAAATATAGGTGCTGATAGGCATTTCAGATGTAGTTTCCGATAGGCATTTCAAAAATAGGTGTCGACAGGCATTTCAGATATAGGTGTCGATAGGCATTTCAGATATAGGTGTCGATAGGCATTTCAGATATAGGTGTATATAGGCATTTCAGATATAGGTGTCGATAGGCATTTCAGATATAGGTGTCGATAGGCATTTCAGATATAGGTGTCGATAGGCATTTCAGATATAGGTGCCGATAGGCATTTCAGATATAGTTGCCGATTGGCATTTTAAAAATAGGTGCCGATAGGCATTTCAGATATAGAAGCCGATAGGCATTTCAAATATAGGTGCCGATAGGCATTCCAGATATGGTTGCCGATAGGCATTTCAAATAAAGGTGCTGATAGGCATTTCAGATGTAGTTTCTGATAGGCATTTCAAAAATAGGTGTCGATAGGCATTTCAGATATAGGTGTCGATAGGCATTTCAGATATAGGTGTCGATAGGCATTTCAGATATAGGTGTCGATAGGCATTTCAGATATAGGTGCCGATAGGCATTTCAGATATAGTTGCCGATTGGCATTTTAAAAATAGGTGCCGATAGGCATTTCAGATATAGAAGCCGATAGGCATTTCAAATATAGGTGCCGATAGGCATTCCAGATATGGTTGCCGATAGGCATTTCAAATATAGGTGCTGATAGGCATTTCAGATGTAGTTTCCGATAGGCATTTCAAAAATAGGTGTCGATAGGCATTTCAGATATAGGTGTCGATAGGCATTTCAGATATAGGTGTCGATAGGCATTTCAGATTTAGGTGTCGATAGGCATTTCAGATATAGGTGTCGATAGGCATTTCAGATATAGGTGTCGGTAGGCATTTCAGATATAGGTGTCGATAGGCATTTCAGATATAGGTGTCGATAGGCATTTCAGATATAGGTGTCGATAGGCATTTCAAATATAGGTGCCGATAGGCATTTCAGATATAGTTGCCGATTGGCATTTTAAAAATAGGTGCCGATAGGCATTTCAGATATAGAAGCCGATAGGCATTTCAAATATAGGTGCCGATAGGCATTCCAGATATGGTTGCCGATAGGCATTTCAAATATAGGTGCTGATAGGCATTTCAGATGTAGTTTCCGGTAGGCATTTCAAAAATAGGTGTCGATAGGAATTTAAGATATAGGTGTCGATAGGCATTTCAGATATAGGTGTCGATAGGCATTTCAGATATAGGTGTCGATAGGCATTTCAGATATAGGTGTCGATAGGCATTTCAGATATAGGTGTCGATAGGCATTTCAGATATAGGTGTCGATAGGCATTTCAGATATAGGTGTCGATAGGCATTTCAGATATAGGTGCCGATATGCATTTCAGATATAGTTGCCGATTGGCATTTTAAAAATAGGTGCCGATAGGCATTTCAGATATAGAAGCCGATAGGCATTTCAAAAATATAGGTGCCGATAGGCATTTCAGATATAGTTGCCGATAGGCATTTCAAATATAGGTGCTGATAGGCATTTCAGATGTAGTTTCCGATAGGCATTTCAAAAATAGGTGTCGATAGGCATTTCAGATATAGGTGTCGATAGGCATTTCAGATATAAGTGTCGATAGGCATTTCAGATATAGGTGTCGATAAGCATTTTAGATATAGGTGTCGATAGGCATTTCAGATATAGGTGTCGATAGGCATTTCAGATATAAGTGTCGATAGGCATTTCAGATATAGGTGTCGATAGGCATTTCAGATATAGGTGCCGATAGGCATTTCAGATATAGTTGCCGATTGGCATTTTAAAAATAGGTGCCGATAGGCATTTCAGATATAGAAGCCGATAGGCATTTCAAATATAGGTGCCGATAGGCATTCCAGATATGGTTGCCGATAGGCATTTCAAATATAGGTGCTGATAGGCATTTCAGATGTAGTTTCCGATAGGCATTTCAAAAATAGGTGTCGATAGGCATTTCAGATATAGGTGTCGATAGGCATTTCAGATATAGGTGTCGAATAGCATTTCAGATATTCGTGTCGATAGGCATTTCAGATATAGGTGTCGATAGGCATTTCAGATATAGGTGTCGATAGGCATTTCAGATATAGGTGTCGATAGGCATTTCAGATATAGGTGCCGATAGGCATTTCAGATATAGTTGCCGATTGGCATTTTAAAAATAGGTGCCGATAGGCATTTCAGATATAGAAGCCGATAGGCATTTCAAATATAGGTGCCGATAGGCATTCCAGATATGGTTGCCGATAGGCATTTCAAATATAGGTGCTGATAGGCATTTCAGATGTAGTTTCCGATAGGCATTTCAAAAATAGGTGTCGATAGGCATTTCAGATATAGGTGTCGATAGGCATTTCAGATATAGGTGTCGATAGGCATTTCAGATATAGGTGTCGATAGGCATTTCAGATATAGGTGTCGATAGGCATTTCAGATATAGGTGTCGATAGGCATTTCAGATATAGGTGTCGATAGGCATTTCAGATATAGGTGTCCATAGGCATTTCAGATATAGGTGCCGATAGGCATTTCAGATATAGTTGCCGATTGGCATTTTAAAAATAGTTGCCGATAGGCATTTCAGATATAGAAGCCGATAGGCATTTCAAAAATATAGGTGCCGATAGGCATTCCAGATATAGTTGCCGATAGGCATTTCAAATATAGGTGCTGATAGGCATTTCAGATGTAGTTTCCGATAGGCATTTCAAAAATAGGTGTCGATAGGCATTTCAGATATAGGTGTCGATAGGCATTTCAGATATAGGTGTCGATAGGCATTTCAGATATAGGTGTCGATAGGCATTTTAGATATAGGTGTCGATAGGCATTTCAGATATAGATGTCGATAGGCATTTCAGATATAGGTGTCGATAGGCATTTCAGATATAGGTGTCGATAGGCATTTTAGATATAGGTGCCGATAGGCATTTCAGATATAGTTGCCGATTGGCATTTTAAAAATAGGTGCCGATAGGCATTTCAGATATAGAAGCCGATAGGCATTTCAAATATAGGTGCCGATAGGCATTCCAGATATGGTTGCCGATAGGCATTTCAAATATAGGTGCTGATAGGCATTTCAGATGTAGTTTCCGATACGCATTTCAAAAATAGGTGTCGATAGGCATTTCAGATATAGGTGTCGATAGGCATTTCAGATATAGGTGTCGATAGGCATTTCAGATATTCGTGTCGATAGGCATTTCAGATATAGGTGTCGATAGGCATTTCAGATATAGGTGTCGATAGGCATTTCAGATATAGGTGTCGATAGGCATTTCAGATATAGGTGCCGATAGGCATTTCAGATATAGTTGCCGATTGGCATTTTAAAAATAGGTGCCGATAGGCATTTCAGATATAGAAGCCGATAGGCATTTCAAATATAGGTGCCGATAGGCATTCCAGATATGGTTGCCGATAGGCATTTCAAATATAGGTGCTGATAGGCATTTCAGATGTAGTTTCCGATAGGCATTTCAAAAATAGGTGTCGATGGGCATTTAGATATAGGTGTCGATAGGCATTTCAGATATAGGTGTCGATAGGCATTTCAGATATAGGTGTCGATAGGCATTTCAGATATAGGTGTCGATAGGCATTTCAGATATAGGTGTCGATAGGCATTTCAGATATATGTGTCGATAGGCATTTCAGATATAGGTGTCGATAGGCATTTCAGATATAGGTGCCGATAGGCATTTCAGATATAGTTGCCGATTGGCATTTTAAAAATAGGCGCCGATAGGCATTTCAGATATAGAAGCCGATAGGCATTTCAAATATTGGTGCCGATAGGCATTCCAGATATAGTTGCCGATAGGCATTTCAAATATAGGTGCTGATAGGCATTTCAGATGTAGTTTCCGATAGGCATTTCAAAAATAGGTGTCGATAGGCATTTCAGTTATAGGTGTCGATAGGCATTTGAGATATAGGTGTCGATAGGCATTTCAGATATAGGTGTCGATAGGCATTTCAGATATAGGTGTCGATAGGCATTTCAGATATAGGTGTCGATAGGCATTTCAGATATAGGTGTCGATAGGCATTTCAGATATAGGTGTCGATAGGCATTTCAGATATAGGTGCCGATAGGCATTTCAGATATAGTTGCCGATTGGCATTTTAAAAATAGGTGCCGATAGCCATTTCAGATATAGAAGCCGATAGGCATTTCAAATATAGGTGCCGATAGGCATTCCAGATATGGTTGCCGATAGGCATTTCAAATATAGGTGCTGATAGGCATTTCAGATGTAGTTTCCGATAGGCATTTCAAAAATAGGTGTCGATAGGCATTTCAGATATAGGTGTCGATAGGCATTTCAGATATAGGTGTCGATAGGCATTTCAGATATAGGTGTCGATAGGCATTTCAGATATAGGTGTCGATAGGCATTTCAGATATAGGTGTCGATAGGCATTTCAGATATAGGTGTCGATAGGCATTTCAGATATAGGTGTCGATAGGCATTTCAGATATAGGTGCCGATAGGCATTTCAGATATAGTTGCCGATTAGCATTTTAAAAATAGGTGCCGATAGGCATTTCAGATATAAAAGCCGATAGGCATTTCAAATATAGGTGCCGATAGGCATTCCAGATATGGTTGCCGATAGGCATTTCAAATATAGGTGCTGATAGGCATTTCAGATGTAGTTTCCGATAGGCATTTCAAAAATAGGTGTCGATAGGCATTTCAGATATAGGTGTCGATAGGCATTTCAGATATAGGTGTCGATAGGCATTTCAGATATAGGTGTCGATAGGCATTTCAGATATAGGTGTCGATAGGCATTTCAGATATAGGTGTCGATAGGCATTTCAGATATAGGTGTCGATAGGCATTTCAGATATAGGTGCCGATAGGCATTTCAGATATAGGTGCCGATAGGCATTTCAGATATAGTTGCCGATTGGCATTTTAAAAATAGTTGCCGATAGGCATTTCAGATATAGAAGCCGATAGGCATTTCAAATATAGGTGCCGATAGGCATTCCAGATATGGTTGCCGATAGGCATTTCAAATATAGGCGCTGATAGGCATTTCAGATGTAGTTTCCGATAGGCATTTCAAAAATAGGTGTCGATAGGCATTTCAGATATAGGTGTCGATAGGCATTTCAGATATAGGTGTCGATAGGCATTTCAGATATAGGTGTCGATAGGCATTTCAGATATAGTTGTCGATAGGCATTTCAGATATAGTTGTCGATAGGCATTTCAGATATAGGTGTCGATAGGCATTTCAGATATAGGTGTCGATAGGCATTTCAGATATAGGTGCCGATAGGCATTTCAGATATAGTCGCCGATTGGCATTTTATAAATAGGTGCCGATAGGCATTTCAGACATTGAAGCCGATAGGCATTTCAAATATAGGTGCCGATAGGCATTCCAGATATGGTTGCCGATAAGCATTTCAAATATAGGTGCTGATAGGCATTTCAGATGTAGTTTCCGATAGGCATTTCAAAAATAGGTGTCGATAGGCATTTCAGATATAGGTGTCGATAGGCATTTCAGATATAGGTGTCGATAGGCATTTCAGATATAGGTGTCGATAGGCATTTCAGATATAGGTGTCGATAGGCATTTCAGATATAGGTGTCGATAGGCATTTCAGATATAGGTGTCGATAGGCATTTCAGATATAGGTGTCGATAGGCATTTCAGATATAGGTGCCGATAGGCATTTCAGATATAGTCGCCGATTGGCATTTTATAAATAGGTGCCGATAGGCATTTCAGATATAGAAGCCGATAGGCATTTCAAATATAGGTGCCGATAGGCATTCCAGATATGGTTGCCGATAAGCATTTCAAATATAGGTGCTGATAGGCATTTCAGATGTAGTTTCCGATAGGCATTTCAAAAATGGTCTCGATAGGCATTTCAGATATAGGTGTCGATAGGCATTTCAGATATAGGTGTCGATAGGCATTTCAGATATAGGTGTCGATAGGCATTTCAGATATAGGTGTCGATAGGCATTTCAGATATAGGTGTCGATAGGCATTTCAGATATAGGTGTCGATAGGCATTTCAGATATAGGTGTCGATAGGCATTTCAGATATAGGTGCCGATAGGCATTTCAGATATAGTTGCCGATTGGCATTTTAGAAATAGGTGCCGATAGGCATTTCAGATATAGAAGCCGATAGGCATTTCAAATATAGGTGCCGATAGGCATTCCAGATATGGTTGCCGATAGGCATTTCAAATATATGTGCTGATAGGCATTTCAGATGTAGTTTCCGATAGGCATTTCAAAAATAGGTGTCGATAGGCATTTCAGATATAGGTGTCGATAGGCATTTCAGATATAGGTGTCGATAGGCATTTCAGATATAGGTGTCGATAGGCATTTCAGATATAGGTGTCGATAATCATTTCAGATATAGGTGTCGATAGGCATTTCAGATATAGGTGTCGATAGGCATTTCAGATATAGGTGTCGATAGGCATTTCAGATATAGGTGCCGATAGGCATTTCAGATATAGGTGCCGATAGGCATTTCAGATATAGTTGCCGATTGGCATTTTAAAAATAGGTGCCGATAGGCATTTCAGATATAGAAGCCGATAGGCATTTCAAATATAGGTGCCGATAGGCATTCCAGATATGGTTGCCGATATGCATTTTAAATATAGGTGCTGATAGGCATTTCAGATGTAGTTTCCGATAGGCATTTCAAAAATAGGTGTCGATAGGCATTTCAGATATAGGTGTCGATAGGCATTTCAGATATAGGTGTCGATAGGCATTTCAGATTTAGGTGTCGATAGGCATTTCAGATATAGGTGTCGATAGGCATTTCAGATATAGGTGTCGATAGGCATTTCAGATATAGGTGTCGATAGGCATTTCAGATATAGGTGTCGATAGGCATTTCAGATATAGGTGCCGATAGGCATTTCAGATATAGTTGCCGATTGGCATTTTAAAAATAGGTGCCGATAGGCATTTCAGACATAGAAGCCGATAGGCATTTCAAATATAGGTGCCGATAGGCATTCCAGATATGGTTGCCGATAGGCATTTCAAATATAGGTGCTGATAGGCATTTCAGATGTAGTTTCCGATAGGCATTTCAAAAATAGGTGTCGATAGGCATTTCAGATATAGGTGTCGATAGGCATTTCAGATATAGGTGTCGATAGGCATTTCAGATATAGGTGTCGATAGGCATTTCAGATATAGGTGCCGATAGGCATTTCAGATATAGTTGCCGATAGGCATTTTAAAAATAGGTGCCGATAGGCATTTCAGATATAGAAGCCGATAGGCATTTCAAATATAGGTGCCGATAGGCATTCCAGATATGGTTGCCGATAGGCATTTCAAATATAGGTGCTGATAGGCATTTCAGATGTAGTTTCCGATAGGCATTTCAAAAATAGGTGTCGATAGGCATTTCAGATATAGGTGTCGATAGGCATTTCAGATATAGGTATCGATAGGCATTTCATATATAGGTGTCGATAGGCATTTCAGATATAGGTGTCGATAGGCATTTCAGATATAGGTGTCGGTAGGCATTTCAGATATAGGTGTCGATAGGCATTTCAGATATAGGTGTCGATAGGCATTTCAGATATAGGTGTCGATAGGCATTTCAGATATAGGTGCCGATAGGCATTTCAGATATAGTTGCCGATTGGCATTTTAAAAATAGGTGCAGATAGGCATTTCAGATATAGAAGCCGATAGGCATTTCAAATATAGGTGCCGATAGACATTCTAGATATGGTTGCCGATAGGCATTTCAAATATAGGTGCTGATAGGCATTTCAGATGTAGTTTCCGATAGGCATTTCAAAAATAGGTGTCGATAGGAATTTCAGATATAGGTGTCGATAGGCATTTCAGATATAGGTGTCGATAGGCATTTCAGATATAGGTGTCGATAGGCATTTCAGATATAGGTGTCGATAGGCATTTCAGATATAGGTGTCGATAGGCATTTCAGATATAGGTGTCGATAGGCATTTCAGATATAGGTGTCGATAGGCATTTCAGATATAGGTGCCGATATGCATTTCAGATATAGTTGCCGATTGGCATTTTAAAAATAGGTGCCGATAGGCATTTCAGATATAGAAGCCGATAGGCATTTCAAAAATATAGGTGCCGATAGGCATTCCAGATATAGTTGCCGATAGGCATTTCAAATATAGGTGCTGATAGGCATTTCAGATGTAGTTTCCGATAGGCATTTCAAAAATAGGTGTCGATAGGCATTTCAGATATAGGTGTCGATAGGCATTTCAGATATAGGTGTCGATAGGCATTTCAGATATAGGTGTCGATAGGCATTTTAGATATAGGTGTCGATAGGCATTTCAGATATAGGTGTCGATAGGCATTTCAGATATAGGTGTCGATAGGCATTTCAGATATAGGTGTCGATAGGCATTTCAGATATAGGTGCCGATAGGCATTTCAGATATAGTTGCCGATTGGCATTTTAAAAATAGGTGCCGATAGGCATTTCAGATATAGAAGCCGATAGGCATTTCAAATATAGGTGCCGATAGGCATTCCAGATATGGTTGCCGATAGGCATTTCAAATATAGGTGCTGATAGGCATTTCAGATGTAGTTTCCGATAGGCATTTCAAAAATAGGTGTCGATAGGCATTTCAGATATAGGTGTCGATAGGCATTTCAGAAATAGGTGTCGATAGGCATTTCAGATATTCGTGTCGATAGGCATTTCAGATATAGGTGTCGATAGGCATTTCAGATATAGGTGTCGATAGGCATTTCAGATATAGGTGTCGATAGGCATTTCAGATATAGGTGCCGATAGGCATTTCAGATATAGTTGCCGATTGGCATTTTAAAAATATGTGCCGATAGGCATTTCAGATATAGAAGCCGATAGGCATTTCAAATATAGGTGCCGATAGGCATTCCAGATATGGTTGCCGATAGGCATTTCAAATATAGGTGCTGATAGGCATTTCAGATGTAGTTTCCGATAGGCATTTCAAAAATAGGTGTCGATAGGCATTTAGATATAGGTGTCGATAGGCATTTCAGATATAGGTGTCGATAGGCATTTCAGATATAGGTGTCGATAGGCATTTCAGATATAGGTGTCGATAGGCATTTCAGATATAGGTGTCGATAGGCATTTCAGATATATGTGTCGATAGGCATTTCAGATATAGGTGTCGATAGGCATTTCAGATATAGGTGCCGATAGGCATTTCAGATATAGTTGCCGATTGGCATTTTAAAAATAGGCGCCGATAGGCATTTCAGATATAGAAGCCGATAGGCATTTCAAATATAGGTGCCGATAGGCATTCCAGATATAGTTGCCGATAGGCATTTCAAATATAGGTGCTGATAGGCATTTCAGATGTAGTTTCCGATAGGCATTTCAAAAATAGGTGTCGATAGGCATTTCAGATATAGGTGTCGATAGGCATTTCAGATATAGGTGTCGATAGGCATTTCAGATATAGGTGTCGATAGGCATTTCAGATATAGGTGTCGATAGGCATTTCAGATATAGGTGTCGATAGGCATTTCAGATATAGGTGTCGATAGGCATTTCAGATATAGGTGCCGATAGGCATTTCAGATATAGTTGCCGATTGGCATTTTAAAAATAGGTGCCGATAGGCATTTCAGATATAGAAGCCGATAGGCATTTCAAATATAGGTGCCGATAGGCATTCCAGATATGGTTGCCGATAGGCATTTCAAATATAGGTGCTGATAGGCATTTCAGATGTAGTTTCCGATAGGCATTTCAAAAATAGGTGTCGATAGGCATTTCAGATATAGGTGTCGATAGGCATTTCAGATATAGGTGTCGATAGGCATTTCAGATATAGGTGTCGATAGGCATTTCAGATATAGGTGTCGATAGGCATTTCAGATATAGGTGTCGATAGGCATTTCAGATATAGGTGTCGATAGGCATTTCAGATATAGGTGTCGATAGGCATTTCAGATATAGGTGCCGATAGGCATTTCAGATATAGTTGCCGATTAGCATTTTAAAAATAGGTGCTGATAGGCATTTCAGATATAGAAGCCGATAGGCATTTCAAATATAGGTGCCGATAGGCATTCCAGATATGGTTGCCGATAGGCATTTCAAATATAGGTGCTGATAGGCATTTCAGATGTAGTTTCCGATAGGCATTTCAAAAATAGGTGTCGATAGGCATTTCAGATATAGGTGTCGATAGGCATTTCAGATATAGGTGTCGATAGGCATTTCAGATATAGGTGTCGATAGGCATTTCAGATATAGGTGTCGATAGGCATTTCAGATATAGGTGTCGATAGGCATTTCAGATATAGGTGTCGATAGGCATTCCAGATATGGTTGCCGATAGGCATTTCAAATATAGGTGCTGATAGGCATTTCAGATGTAGTTTCCGATAGGCATTTCAAAAATAGGTGTCGATAGGCATTTCAGATATAGGTGTCGATAGGCATTTCAGATATAGGTGTCGATAGGCATTTCAGATATAGGTGTCGATAGGCATTTCAGATATAGGTGTCGATAGGCATTTCTGATATAGCTGTCGATAGGCATTTCAGATATAGGTGTCGATAGGCATTTCAGATATAGGTGCCGATAGGCATTTCAGATATAGTTGCCGATTGGCATTTTAAAAATAGGTGCCGATAGGCATTTCAGATATAGAAGCCGATAGGCATTTCAAATATAGGTGCCGATAGGCATTCTAGATATGGTTGCCGATAGGCATTTCAAATATAGGTGCTGATATGCATTTCAGATGTAGTTTCCGATAGGCATTTCAAAAATAGAAGCCGATAGGCATTTCAAATATTGGTGCCGATAGGCATTCCAGATATGGTTGTCGATAGGCATTTCAAATATAGGTGCTGATAGGCATTCCAGATGTAGTTTCCGATAGGCATTTCAAAAATTGATGCCGATAGGCATTTCAGATATAGGTGCCGATAGGCATTTCAGATATAGTTGCCAATTGGCATTTTAAAAATAGGTGCCGATAGGCATTCCAGATATGGTTGCCGATAGGCATTTCAAATATAGGTGCTGATAGGCATTTCAGATGTAGTTTCCGATAGGCATTTCAAAAATAGGTGTCGATAGGCATTTCAGATATAGGTGGCGATAGGCATTTCAGATATAGGTGTCGATAGGCATTTCAGATATAGGTGTCGATAGGCATTTCAGATATAGGTGACGATAGGCATTTTAGATATAGGTGTCGATAGGCATTTCAGATATAGGTGTCGATAGGCATTTCAGATAGAGGTGTCGATAGGCATTTCAGATATAGGTGCCGATAGGCATTTCAGATATAGTTGCCGTTTGGCATTTTAAAAATAGGTGCCGATAGGTATTTCAAATATAGAAGCCGATAGGCATTTCAAATATAGGTGCCGATAGGCATTCCAGATATGGTTGCCGATAGGCATTTCAAATATAGGTGCTGATAGGCATTTCACATGTAGTTTCCGATAGGCATTTCAAAAATAGGTGTCGATAGGCATTTCAGATATAGGTGTCGATAGGCATTTCAGATATAGGTGTCGATAGGCATTTCAGATATAGGTGTCGATAGGCATTTCAGATATAGGTGTCGATAGGCATTTCAGATATAGGTGTCGATAGGCATTTCAGATATAGGTGTCGATAGGCATTTCAGATATAGGTGTCGATAGGCATTTCAGATATAGGTGTCGATAGGCATTTCAGATATAGGTGTCGATAGGCATTTCAGATATAGTTGCCGATTGGCATTTTAAAAATAGGTGCCGATAGGCATTTCAGATATAGAAGCCGATAGGCATTTCAAATATAGGTGCCGATAGGCATTCCAGATATGGTTGCCGATAGGCATTTCAAATATAGGTGCTGATAGGCATTTCAGATGTAGTTTCCGATAGGCATTTCAAAAATAGGTGTCGATAGGCATTTCAGATATAGGTGTCGATAGGCATTTCAGATATAGGTGTCGATTGGCATTTCAGATATAGGTGTCGATAGGCATTTCAGATATAGGATTCGATAGGCATTTCAGATATAGGTGTCGATAGGCATTTCAGATATAGGTGTCGATAGGCATTTCAGATATAGGTGTCGATAGGCATTTCAGATATAGGTGTCGATAGGCATTTCAGATATAGGTGCCGATAGGCATTTCAGATATAGTTGCCGATTGGCATTTTAAAAATAGGTGCCGATAGGCATTTCAGATATAGAAGCCGATAGGCATTTTAAATATAGGTGCCGATAGGCATTCCATATATGGTTGCCGATAGGCATTTCAAATATAGGTGCTGATAGGCATTTCAGATGTAGTTTCCGATAGGCATTTCAAAAATAGGTGTCGACAGGCATTTCAGATATAGGTGTCGATAGGCATTTCAGATATAGGTGTCGATAGGCATTTCAGATATAGGTGTCGATAGGCATTTCAGATATAGGTGTCGATAGGCATTTCAGATATAGGTGTCGATAGGCATTTCAGATATAGGTGTCGATAGGCATTTCAGATATAGGTGCCGATAGGCATTTCAGATATAGTTGCCGATTGGCATTTTAAAAATAGGTGCCGATAGGCATTTCAGATATAGAAGCCGATAGGCATTTCAAATATAGGTGCCGATAGGCATTCCAGATATGGTTGCCGATAGGCATTTCAAATAAAGGTGCTGATAGGCATTTTTAGATGTAGTTTCTGATAGGCATTTCAAAAATAGGTGTCGATAGGCATTTCAGATATAGGTGTCGATAGGCATTTCAGATATAGGTGTCGATAGGCATTTCAGATATAGGTGTCGATAGGCATTTCAGATATAGGTGCCGATAGGCATTTCAGATATAGTTGCCGATTGGCATTTTAAAAATAGGTGCCGATAGGCATTTCAGATATAGAAGCCGATAGGCATTTCAAATATAGGTGCCGATAGGCATTCCAGATATGGTTGCCGATAGGCATTTCAAATATAGGTGCTGATAGGCATTTCAGATGTAGTTTCCGATAGGCATTTCAAAAATAGGTGTCGATAGGCATTTCAGATATAGGTGTCGATAGGCATTTCAGATATAGGTGTCGATAGGCATTTCAGATATAGGTGTCGATAGGCATTTCAGATATAGGTGTCGATAGGCATTTCAGATATAGGTGTCGATAGGCATTTCAGATATAGGTGTCGATAGGCATTTCAGATATAGGTGTCGATAGGCATTTCAGATATAGGTGCCGATAGGCATTTCAGATATAGTTGCCGATTAGCATTTTAAAAATAGGTGCTGATAGGCATTTCAGATATAGAAGCCGATAGGCATTTCAAATATAGGTGCCGATAGGCATTCCAGATATGGTTGCCGATAGGCATTTCAAATATAGGTGCTGATAGGCATTTCAGATGTAGTTTCCGATAGGCATTTCAAAAATAGGTGTCGATAGGCATTTCAGATATAGGTGTCGATAGGCATTTCAGATATAGGTGTCGATAGGCATTTCAGATATAGGTGTCGATAGGCATTTCAGATATAGGTGTCGATAGGCATTCCAGATATGGTTGCCGATAGGCATTTCAAATATAGGTGCTGATAGGCATTTCAGATGTAGTTTCCGATAGGCATTTCAAAAATAGGTGTCGATAGGCATTTCAGATATAGGTGTCGATAGGCATTTCAGATATAGGTGTCGATAGGCATTTCAGATATAGGTGTCGATAGGCATTTCAGATATAGGTGTCGATAGGCATTTCTGATATAGCTGTCGATAGGCATTTCAGATATAGGTGTCGATAGGCATTTCAGATATAGGTGCCGATAGGCATTTCAGATATAGTTGCCGATTGGCATTTTAAAAATAGGTGCCGATAGGCATTTCAGATATAGAAGCCGATAGGCATTTCAAATATAGGTGCCGATAGGCATTCTAGATATGGTTGCCGATAGGCATTTCAAATATAGGTGCTGATATGCATTTCAGATGTAGTTTCCGATAGGCATTTCAAAAATAGGTGTCGATAGGAATTTCAGATATAGGTGTCGATAGGCATTTCAGATATAGGTGTCGATAGGCATTTCAGATATAGGTGTCGATAGGCATTTCAGATATAGGTGTCGATAGGCATTTCAGATATAGGTGTCGATAGGCATTTCAGATATAGGTGTCGATAGGCATTTCAGATATAGGTGTCGATAGGCATTTCAAATATAGGTGCCGATAGGCATTCCAGATATGGTTGCCGATAGGCATTTCAAATATAGGTGCTGATAGGCATTTCAGATGTAGTTTCCGATAGGCATTTCAAAAATAGGTGTCGATAGGCATTTCAGATATAGGTGGCGATAGGCATTTCAGATATAGGTGTCGATAGGCATTTCAGATATAGGTGTCGATAGGCATTTCGGATATAGGTGACGATAGGCATTTTAGATATAGGTGTCGATAGGCATTTCAGATATAGGTGTCGATAGGCATTTCAGATAGAGGTGTCGATAGGCATTTCAGATATAGGTGCCGATAGGCATTTCAGATATAGTTGCCGTTTGGCATTTTAAAAATAGGTGCCGATAGGTATTTCAAATATAGAAGCCGATAGGCATTTCAAATATAGGTGCCGATAGGCATTCCAGATATGGTTGCCGATAGGCATTTCAAATATAGGTGCTGATAGGCATTTCACATGTAGTTTCCGATAGGCATTTCAAAAATAGGTGTCGATAGGCATTTCAGATATAGGTGTCGATAGGCATTTCAGATATAGGTGTCGATAGGCATTTCAGATATAGGTGTCGATAGGCATTTCAGATATAGGTGTCGATAGGCATTTCAGATATAGGTGTCGATAGGCATTTCAGATATAGGTGTCGATAGGCATTTCAGATATAGGTGTCGATAGGCATTTCAGATATAGGTGTCGATAGGCATTTCAGATATAGTTGCCGATTGGCATTTTAAAAATAGGTGCCGATAGGCATTTCAGATATAGAAGCCGATAGGCATTTCAAATATAGGTGCCGATAGGCATTCCAGATATGGTTGCCGATAGGCATTTCAAATATAGGTGCTGATAGGCATTTCAGATGTAGTTTCCGATAGGCATTTCAAAAATAGGTGTCGATAGGCATTTCAGATATAGGTGTCGATAGGCATTTCAGATATAGGTGTCGATTGGCATTTCAGATATAGGTGTCGATAGGCATTTCAGATATAGGATTCGATAGGCATTTCAGATATAGGTGTCGATAGGCATTTCAGATATAGGTGTCGATAGGCATTTCAGATATAGGTGTCGATAGGCATTTCAGATATAGGTGTCGATAGGCATTTCAGATATAGGTGCCGATAGGCATTTCAGATATAGTTGCCGATTGGCATTTTAAAAATAGGTGCCGATAGGCATTTCAGATATAGAAGCCGATAGGCATTTTAAATATAGGTGCCGATAGGCATTCCATATATGGTTGCCGATAGGCATTTCAAATATAGGTGCTGATAGGCATTTCAGATGTAGTTTCCGATAGGCATTTCAAAAATAGGTGTCGACAGGCATTTCAGATATAGGTGTCGATAGGCATTTCAGATATAGGTGTCGATAGGCATTTCAGATATAGGTGTCGATAGGCATTTCAGATATAGGTGTCGATAGGCATTTCAGATATAGGTGTCGATAGGCATTTCAGATATAGGTGTCGATAGGCATTTCAGATATAGGTGCCGATAGGCATTTCAGATATAGTTGCCGATTGGCATTTTAAAAATAGGTGCCGATAGGCATTTCAGATATAGAAGCCGATAGGCATTTCAAATATAGGTGCCGATAGGCATTCCAGATATGGTTGCCGATAGGCATTTCAAATAAAGGTGCTGATAGGCATTTTTAGATGTAGTTTCTGATAGGCATTTCAAAAATAGGTGTCGATAGGCATTTCAGATATAGGTGTCGATAGGCATTTCAGATATAGGTGTCGATAGGCATTTCAGATATAGGTGTCGATAGGCATTTCAGATATAGGTGCCGATAGGCATTTCAGATATAGTTGCCGATTGGCATTTTAAAAATAGGTGCCGATAGGCATTTCAGATATAGAAGCCGATAGGCATTTTAAATATAGGTGCCGATAGGCATTCCAGATATGGTTGCCGATAGGCATTTCAAATATAGGTGCTGATAGGCATTTCAGATGTAGTTTCCGATAGGCATTTCAAAAATAGGTGTCGATAGGCATTTCAGATATAGGTGTCGATAGGCATTTCAGATATAGGTGTCGATAGGCATTTCAGATATAGGTGTCGATAGGCATTTCAGATATAGGTGTCGATAGGCATTTCAGATATAGGTGTCGGTAGGCATTTCAGATATAGGTGTCGATAGGCATTTCAGATATAGGTGTCGATAGGCATTTCAGATATAGGTGTCGATAGGCATTTCAGATATAGGTGCCGATAGGCATTTCAGATATAGTTGCTGATTGGCATTTTAAAAATAGGTGCCGATAGGCATTTCAGATATAGAAGCCGATAGGCATATCAAATATAGGTGCCGATAGGCATTCCAGATATGGTTGCCGATAGGCAATTTAAATATAGGTGCTGATAGGCATTTCAGATGTAGTTTCCGATAGGCATTTCAAAAATAGGTGTCGATAGGAATTTAAGATATAGGTGTCGATAGGCATTTCAGATATAGGTGTCGATAGGCATTTCAGATATAGGTGTCGATAGGCATTTCAGATATAGGTGTCGATAGGCATTTCAGATATAGGTGTCGATAGGCATTTCAGATATAGGTGTCGATAGGCATTTCAGATATAGGTGTCGATAGGCATTTCAGATATAGGTGCCGATATGCATTTCAGATATAGTTGCCGATTGGCATTTTAAAAATAGGTGCCGATAGGCATTTCAGATATAGAAGCCGATAGGCATTTCAAAAATATAGGTGCCGATAGGCATTTCAGATATAGTTGCCGATAGGCATTTCAAATATAGGTGCTGATAGGCATTTCAGATGTAGTTTCCGATAGGCATTTCAAAAATAGGTGTCGATAGGCATTTCAGATATAGGTGTCGATAGGCATTTCAGATATAGGTGTCGATAGGCATTTCAGATATAGGTGTCGATAAGCATTTTAGATATAGGTGTCGATAGGCATTTCAGATATAGGTGTCGATAGGCATTTCAGATATAGGTGTCGATAGGCATTTCAGATATAGGTGTCGATAGGCATTTCAGATATAGGTGCCGATAGGCATTTCAGATATAGTTGCCGATTGGCATTTTAAAAATAGGTGCCGATAGGCATTTCAGATATAGAAGCCGATAGGCATTTCAAATATAGGTGCCGATAGGCATTCCAGATATGGTTGCCGATAGGCATTTCAAATATAGGTGCTGATAGGCATTTCAGATGTAGTTTCCGATAGGCATTTCAAAAATAGGTGTCGATAGGCATTTCAGATATAGGTGTCGATAGGCATTTCAGATATAGGTGTCGATAGGCATTTCAGATATTCGTGTCGATAGGCATTTCAGATATAGGTGTCGATAGGCATTTCAGATATAGGTGTCGATAGGCATTTCAGATATAGGTGTCGATAGGCATTTCAGATATAGGTGCCGATAGGCATTTCAGATATAGTTGCCGATTGGCATTTTAAAAATAGGTGCCGATAGGCATTTCAGATATAGAAGCCGATAGGCATTTCAAATATAGGTGCCGATAGGCATTCCAGATATGGTTGCCGATAGGCATTTCAAATATAGGTGCTGATAGGCATTTCAGATGTAGTTTCCGATAGGCATTTCAAAAATAGGTGTCGATAGGCATTTCAGATATAGGTGTCGATAGGCATTTCAGATATAGGTGTCGATAGGCATTTCAGATATAGGTGTCGATAGGCATTTCAGATATAGGTGTCGATAGGCATTTCAGATATAGGTGTCGATAGGCATTTCAGATATAGGTGTCGATAGGCATTTCAGATATAGGTGTCCATAGGCATTTCAGATATAGGTGCCGATAGGCATTTCAGATATAGTTGCCGATTGGCATTTTAAAAATAGGTGCCGATAGGCATTTCAGATATAGAAGCCGATAGGCATTTCAAATATAGGTGCCGATAGGCATTCCAGATATGGTTGCCGATAGGCATTTCAAATATAGGTGCTGATAGGCATTTCAGATGTAGTTTCCGATAGGCATTTCAAAAATAGGTGTCGATAGGCATTTCAGATATAGGTGTCGATAGGCATTTCAGATATAGGTGTCGATAGGCATTTCAGATATAGGTGTCGATAGGCATTTCAGATATAGGTGTCGATAGGCATTTCAGATATAGGTGTCGATAGGCATTTCTGATATAGCTGTCGATAGGCATTTCAGATATAGGTGTCGATAGGCATTTCAGATATAGGTGCCGATAGGCATTTCAGATATAGTTGCCGATTGGCATTTTAAAAATAGGTGCCGATAGGCATTTCAGATATAGAAGCCGATAGGCATTTCAAATATAGGTGCCGATAGGCCTTCTAGATATGGTTGCCGATAGGCATTTCAAATATAGGTGCTGATATGCATTTCAGATGTAGTTTCCGATAGGCATTTCAAAAATAGGTGTCGATAGGAATTTCAGATATAGGTGTCGATAGGCATTTCAGATATAGGTGTCGATAGGCATTTCAGATATAGGTGTCGATAGGCATTTCAGATATAGGTGTCGATAGGCATTTCAGATATAAGTGTCGATAGGCATTTCAGATATAGGTGTCGATAGGCATTTCAGATATAGGTGTCGATAGGCATTTCAGATATAGGTGCCGATATGCATTTCAGATATAGTTGCCGATTGGCATTTTAAAAATAGGTGCCGATAGGCATTTCAGATATAGAAGCCGATAGGCATTTCAAAAATATAGGTGCCGATAGGCATTCCAGATATAGTTGCCGATAGGCATTTCAAATATAGGTGCTGATAGGCATTTCAGATGTAGTTTCCGATAGGCATTTTAAAAATAGGCGCCGATAGGCATTTCAGATATAGAAGCCGATAGGCATTTCAAATTAGGTGCCGATAGGCATTCCAGATATAGTTGCCGATAGGCATTTCAAATATAGGTGCTGATAGGCATTTCAGATGTAGTTTCCGATAGGCATTTCAAAAATAGGTGTCGATAGGCATTTCAGATATAGGTGTCGATAGGCATTTCAGATATAGGTGTCGATAGGCATTTCAGATATAGGTGTCGATAGGCATTTCAGATATAGGTGTCGATAGGCATTTCAGATATAGGTGTCGATAGGCATTTCAGATATAGGTGTCGATAGGCATTTCAGATATAGGTGTCGATAGGCATTTCAGATATAGGTGCCGATAGGCATTTCAGATATAGTTGCCGATTGGCATTTTAAAATTAGGTGCCGATAGGCATTTCAGATATAGAAGCCGATAGGCATTTCAAATATAGGTGCCGATAGGCATTCCAGATATGGTTGCCGATAGGCATTTCAAATATAGGTGCTGATAGGCATTTCAGATGTAGTTTCCGATAGGCATTTCAAAAATAGGTGTCGATAGGCATTTCAGATATAGGTGTCGATAGGCATTTCAGATATAGGTATCGATAGGCATTTCATATATAGGTGTCGATAGTCATTTCAGATATAGGTGTCGATAGGCATTTCAGATATAGGTGTCGGTAGGCATTTCAGATATAGGTGTCGATAGGCATTTCAGATATAGGTGTCGATAGGCATTTCAGATATAGGTGTCGATAGGCATTTCAGATATAGGTGCCGATAGGCATTTCAGATATAGTTGCCGATTGGCATTTTAAAAATAGGTGCCGATAGGCATTTCAGATATAGAAGCCGATAGGCATTTCAAATATAGGTGCCGATAGGCATTCTAAATATGGTTGCCGATAGGCATTTCAAATATAGGTGCTGATAGGCATTTCAGATGTAGTTTCCGATAGGCATTTCAAAAATAGGTGTCGATAGGAATTTCAGATATAGGTGTCGATAGGCATTTCAGATATAGGTGTCGATAGGCATTTCAGATATAGGTGTCGATAGGCATTTCAGATATAGGTGTCGATAGGCATTTCAGATATAGGTGTCGATAGGCATTTCAGATATAGGTGTCGATAGGCATTTCAGATATAGGTGTCGATAGGCATTTCAGATTTAGGTGCCGATATGCATTTCAGATATAGTTGCCGATTGGCATTTTAAAAATAGGTGCCGATAGGCATTTCAGATATAGAAGCCGATAGGCATTTCAAAAATATAGGTGCCGATAGGCATTCCAGATATAGTTGCCGATAGGCATTTCAAATATAGGTGCTGATAGGCATTTCAGATGTAGTTTCCGATAGGCATTTCAAAAATAGGTGTCGATAGGCATTTCAGATATAGGTGTCGATAGGCATTTCAGATATAGGTGTCGATAGGCATTTCAGATATAGGTGTCGATAGGCATTTTAGATATAGGTGTCGATAGGCATTTCAGATATAGGTGTCGATAGGCATTTCAGATATAGGTGTCGATAGGCATTTCAGATATAGGTGTCGATAGGCATTTCAGATATAGGTGCCGATAGGCATTTCAGATATAGTTGCCGATTGGCATTTTAAAAATAGGTGCCGATAGGCATTTCAGATATAGAAGCCGATAGGCATTTCAAATATAGGTGCCGATAGGCATTCCAGATATGGTTGCCGATAGGCATTTCAAATATAGGTGCTGATAGGCATTTCAGATGTAGTTTCCGATAGGCATTTCAAAAATAGGTGTCGATAGGCATTTCAGATATAGGTGTCGATAGGCATTTCAGATATAGGTGTCGATAGGCATTTCAGATATTCGTGTCGATAGGCATTTCAGATATAGGTGTCGATAGGCATTTCAGATATAGGTGTCGATAGGCATTTCAGATATAGGTGTCGATAGGCATTTCAGATATAGGTGCCGATAGGCATTTCAGATATAGTTGCCGATTGGCATTTTAAAAATATGTGCCGATAGGCATTTCAGATATAGAAGCCGATAGGCATTTCAAATATAGGTGCCGATAGGCATTCCAGATATGGTTGCCGATAGGCATTTCAAATATAGGTGCTGATAGGCATTTCAGATGTAGTTTCCGATAGGCATTTCAAAAATAGGTGTCGATAGGCATTTAGATATAGGTGTCGATAGGCATTTCAGATATAGGTGTCGATAGGCATTTCAGATATAGGTGTCGATAGGCATTTCAGATATAGGTGTCGATAGGCATTTCAGATATAGGTGTCGATAGGCATTTCAGATATATGTGTCGATAGGCATTTCAGATATAGGTGTCGATAGGCATTTCAGATATAGGTGCCGATAGGCATTTCAGATATAGTTGCCGTTTGGCATTTTAAAAATAGGCGCCGATAGGCATTTCAGATATAGAAGCCGATAGGCATTTCAAATATAGGTGCCGATAGGCATTCCAGATATAGTTGCCGATAGGCATTTCAAATATAGGTGCTGATAGGCATTTCAGATGTAGTTTCCGATAGGCATTTCAAAAATAGGTGTCGATAGCCATTTCAGATATAGGTGTCGATAGGCATTTCAGATATAGGTGTCGATAGGCATTTCAGATATAGGTGTCGATAGGCATTTCAGATATAGGTGTCGATAGGCATTTCAGATATAGGTGTCGATTGGCATTTCAGATATAGGTGTCGATAGGCATTTCAGATATAGGTGCACATAGGCATTTCAGATATAGTTGCCGATTGCAATTTTAAAAATAGGTGCCGATAGGCATTTCAGATATAGAAGCCGATAGGCATTTCAAATATAGGTGCCGATAGGCATTCCAGATATGGTTGCCGATAGGCATTTCAAATATAGGTGCTGATAGGCATTTCAGATGTAGTTTCCGATAGGCATTTCAAAAATAGGTGTCGATAGGCATTTCAGATATAGGTGTCGATAGGCATTTCAGATATAGGTGTCGATAGGCATTTCAGATATAGGTGTCGATAGGCATTTCAGATATAGGTGTCGATAGGCATTTCAGATATAGGTGTCGATAGGCATTTCAGATATAGGTGTCGATAGGCATTTCAGATATAGGTGTCGATAGGCATTTCAGATATAGGTGCCGATAGGCATTTCAGATATAGTTGCCGATTAGCATTTTAAAAATAGGTGCCGATAGGCATTTCAGATATAGAAGCCGATAGGCATTTCAAATATAGGTGCCGATAGGCATTCCAGATATGGTCGCCGATAGGCATTTCAAATATAGGTGCTGATAGGCATTTCAGATGTA
This sequence comes from Venustoraphidia nigricollis, assembly GCA_034508555.1. Taxonomy (NCBI): domain Eukaryota; kingdom Metazoa; phylum Arthropoda; class Insecta; order Raphidioptera; family Raphidiidae; genus Venustoraphidia; species Venustoraphidia nigricollis. The sequence continues at coordinate 70,896 of JAVRKA010000546.1, forward strand.
GTTTCCGATAGGCATTTCAAAAATAGGTGTCGATAGGCATTTCAGATATAGGTGTCGATAGGCATTTCAGATATAGGTGTCGATAGGCATTTCAGATATAGGTGTCGATAGGCATTTCAGATATAGGTGTCGATAGGCATTTCAGATATAGGTGTCGATAGGCATTTCAGATATAGGTGTCGATAGGCATTCCAGATATGGTTGCCGATAGGCATTTCAAATATAGGTGCTGATAGGCATTTCAGATGTAGTTTCCGATAGGCATTTCAAAAATAGGTGTCGATAGGCATTTCAGATATAGGTGTCGATAGGCATTTCAGATATAGGTGTCGATAGGCATTTCAGATATAGGTGTCGATAGGCATTTCAGATATAGGTGTCGATAGGCATTTCTGATATAGCTGTCGATAGGCATTTCAGATATAGGTGTCGATAGGCATTTCAGATATAGGTGCCGATAGGCATTTCAGATATAGTTGCCGATTGGCATTTTAAAAATAGGTGCCGATAGGCATTTCAGATATAGAAGCCGATAGGCATTTCAAATATAGGTGCCGATAGGCATTCTAGATATGGTTGCCGATAGGCATTTCAAATATAGGTGCTGATATGCATTTCAGATGTAGTTTCCGATAGGCATTTCAAAAATAGGTGTCGATAGGAATTTCAGATATAGGTGTCGATAGGCATTTCAGATATAGGTGTCGATAGGCATTTCAGATATAGGTGTCGATAGGCATTTCAGATATAGGTGTCGATAGGCATTTCAGATATAGGTGTCGATAGGCATTTCAGATATAGGTGTCGATAGGCATTTCAGATATAGGTGTCGATAGGCATTTCAAATATAGGTGCCGATAGGCATTCCAGATATGGTTGCCGATAGGCATTTCAAATATAGGTGCTGATAGGCATTTCAGATGTAGTTTCCGATAGGCATTTCAAAAATAGGTGTCGATAGGCATTTCAGATATAGGTGGCGATAGGCATTTCAGATATAGGTGTCGATAGGCATTTCAGATATAGGTGTCGATAGGCATTTCAGATATAGGTGACGATAGGCATTTTAGATATAGGTGTCGATAGGCATTTCAGATATAGGTGTCGATAGGCATTTCAGATAGAGGTGTCGATAGGCATTTCAGATATAGGTGCCGATAGGCATTTCAGATATAGTTGCCGTTTGGCATTTTAAAAATAGGTGCCGATAGGTATTTCAGATATAGAAGCCGATAGGCATTTCAAATATAGGTGCCGATAGGCATTCCAGATATGGTTGCCGATAGGCATTTCAAATATAGGTGCTGATAGGCATTTCACATGTAGTTTCCGATAGGCATTTCAAAAATAGGTGTCGATAGGCATTTCAGATATAGGTGTCGATAGGCATTTCAGATATAGGTGTCGATAGGCATTTCAGATATAGGTGTCGATAGGCATTTCAGATATAGGTGTCGATAGGCATTTCAGATATAGGTGTCGATAGGCATTTCAGATATAGGTGTCGATAGGCATTTCAGATATAGGTGTCGATAGGCATTTCAGATATAGGTGTCGATAGGCATTTCAGATATAGGTGTCTATAGGCATTTCAGATATAGTTGCCGATTGGCATTTTAAAAATAGGTGCCGATAGGCATTTCAGATATAGAAGCCGATAGGCATTTCAAATATAGGTGCCGATAGGCATTCCAGATATGGTTGCCGATAGGCATTTCAAATATAGGTGCTGATAGGCATTTCAGATGTAGTTTCCGATAGGCATTTCAAAAATAGGTGTCGATAGGCATTTCAGATATAGGTGTCGATAGGCATTTCAGATATAGGTGTCGATTGGCATTTCAGATATAGGTGTCGATAGGCATTTCAGATATAGGATTCTATAGGCATTTCAGATATAGGTGTCGATAGGCATTTCAGATATAGGTGTCGATAGGCATTTCAGATATAGGTGTCGATAGGCATTTCAGATATAGGTGTCGATAGGCATTTCAGATATAGGTGCCGATAGGCATTTCAGATATAGTTGCCGATTGGCATTTTAAAAATAGGTGCCGATAGGCATTTCAGATATAGAAGCCGATAGGCATTTCAAATATAGGTGCCGATAGGCATTCCATACATGGTTGCCGATAGGCATTTCAAATATAGGTGCTGATAGGCATTTCAGATGTAGTTTCCGATAGGCATTTCAAAAATAGGTGTCGACAGGCATTTCAGATATAGGTGTCGATAGGCATTTCAGATATAGGTGTCGATAGGCATTTCAGATATAGGTGTCGATAGGCATTTCAGATATAGGTGTCGATAGGCATTTCAGATATAGGTGTCGATAGGCATTTCAGATATAGGTGTCGATAGGCATTTCAGATAAAGGTGCCGATAGGCATTTCAGATATAGTTGCCGATTGGCATTTTAAAAATAGGTGCCGATAGGCATTTCAGATATAGAAGCCGATAGGCATTTCAAATATAGGTGCCGATAGGCATTCCAGATATGGTTGCCGATAGGCATTTCAAATAAAGGTGCTGATAGGCATTTCAGATGTAGTTTCTGATAGGCATTTCAAAAATAGGTGTCGATAGGCATTTCAGATATAGGTGTCGATAGGCATTTCAGATATAGGTGTCGATAGGCATTTCAGATATAGGTGTCGATAGGCATTTCAGATATAGGTGCCGATAGGCATTTCAGATATAGTTGCCGATTGGCATTTTAAAAATAGGTGCCGATAGGCATTTCAGATATAGAAGCCGATAGGCATTTCAAATATAGGTGCCGATAGGCATTCCAGATATGGTTGCCGATAGGCATTTCAAATATAGGTGCTGATAGGCATTTCAGATGTAGTTTCCGATAGGCATTTCAAAAATAGGTGTCGATAGGCATTTCAGATATAGGTGTCGATAGGCATTTCAGATATAAGTGTCGATAGGCATTTCAGATATAGGTGTCGATAGGCATTTCAGATATAGGTGTCGATAGGCATTTCAGATATAGGTGTCGGTAGGCATTTCAGATATAGGTGTCGATAGGCATTTCAGATATAGGTGTCGATAGGCATTTCAGATATAGGTGTCGATAGGCATTTCAGATATAGGTGCCGATAGGCATTTCAGATATAGTTGCCGATTGGCATTTTAAAAATAGGTGCCGATAGGCATTTCAGATATAGAAGCCGATAGGCATTTCAAATATAGGTGCCGATAGGCATTCCAGATATGGTTGCCGATAGGCATTTCAAATATAGGTGCTGATAGGCATTTCAGATGTAGTTTCCGATAGGCATTTCAAAAATAGGTGTCGATAGGAATTTAAGATATAGGTGTCGATAGGCATTTCAGATATAGGTGTCGATAGGCATTTCAGATATAGGTGTCGATAGGCATTTCAGATATAGGTGTCGATAGGCATTTCAGATATAGGTGTCGATAGGCATTTCAGATATAGGTGTCGATAGGCATTTCAGATATAGGTGTCGATAGGCATTTCAGATATAGGTGCCGATATGCATTTCAGATATAGTTGCCAATTGGCATTTTAAAAATAGGTGCCGATAGGCATTTCAGATATAGAAGCCGATAGGCATTTCAAAAATATAGGTGCCGATAGGCATTTCAGATATAGTTGCCGATAGGCATTTCAAATATAGGTGCTGATAGGCATTTCAGATGTAGTTTCCGATAGGCATTTCAAAAATAGGTGTCGATAGGCATTTCAGATATAGGTGTCGATAGGCATTTCAGATATAGGTGTCGATAGGCATTTCAGATATAGGTGTCGATAAGCATTTTAGATATAGGTGTCGATAGGCATTTCAGATATAGGTGTCGATAGGCATTTCAGATATAGGTGTCGATAGGCATTTCAGATATAGGTGTCGATAGGCATTTCAGATATAGGTGCCGATAGGCATTTCAGATATAGTTGCCGATTGGCATTTTAAAAATAGGTGCCGATAGGCATTTCAGATATAGAAGCCGATAGGCATTTCAAATATAGGTGCCGATAGGCATTCCAGATATGGTTGCCGATAGGCATTTCAAATATAGGTGCTGATAGGCATTTCAGATGTAGTTTCCGATAGGCATTTCAAAAATAGGTGTCGATAGGCATTTCAGATATAGGTGTCGATAGGCATTTCAGATATAGGTGTCGATAGGCATTTCAGATATTCGTGTCGATAGGCATTTCAGATATAGGTGTCGATAGGCATTTCAGATATAGGTGTCGATAGGCATTTCAGATATAGGTGTCGATAGGCATTTCAGATATAGGTGCCGATAGGCATTTCAGATATAGTTGCCGATTGGCATTTTAAAAATAGGTGCCGATAGGCATTTCAGATATAGAAGCCGATAGGCATTTCAAATATAGGTGCCGATAGGCATTCCAGATATGGTTGCCGATAGGCATTTCAAATATAGGTGCTGATAGGCATTTCAGATGTAGTTTCCGATAGGCATTTCAAAAATAGGTGTCGATAGGCATTTCAGATATAGGTGTCGATAGGCATTTCAGATATAGGTGTCGATAGGCATTTCAGATATAGGTGTCGATAGGCATTTCAGATATAGGTGTCGATAGGCATTTCAGATATAGGTGTCGATAGGCATTTCAGATATAGGTGTCGATAGGCATTTCAGATATAGGTGTCCATAGGCATTTCAGATATAGGTGCCGATAGGCATTTTCAGATATAGTTGCCGATTGGCATTTTAAAAATAGGTGCCGATAGGCATTTCAGATATAGAAGCCGATAGGCATTTCAAATATAGGTGCCGATAGGCATTCCAGATATGGTTGCCGATAGGCATTTCAAATATAGGTGCTGATAGGCATTTCAGATGTAGTTTCCGATAGGCATTTCAAAAATAGGTGTCGATAGGCATTTCAGATATAGGTGTCGATAGGCATTTCAGATATAGGTGTCGATAGGCATTTCAGATATAGGTGTCGATAGGCATTTCAGATATAGGTGTCGATAGGCATTTCAGATATAGTGTCGATAGGCATTTCTGATATAGCTGTCGATAGGCATTTCAGATATAGGTGTCGATAGGCATTTCAGATATAGGTGCCGATAGGCATTTCAGATATAGTTGCCGATTGGCATTTTAAAAATAGATGCCGAATAGGCATTTCAGATATAGAAGCCGATAGGCATTTCAAATATAGGTGCCGATAGGCATTCTAGATATGGTTGCCGATAGGCATTTCAAATATAGGTGCTGATATGCATTTCAGATGTAGTTTCCGATAGGCATTTCAAAAATAGGTGTCGATAGGAATTTCAGATATAGGTGTCGATAGGCATTTCAGATATAGGTGTCGATAGGCATTTCAGATATAGGTGTCGATAGGCATTTCAGATATAGGTGCCGATAGGCATTTCAGATATAGTTGCCGATTGGCATTTTAAAAATAGGTGCCGATAGGCATTTCAGATATAGAAGCCGATAGGCATTTCAAATATAGGTGCCGATAGGCATTCCAGATATGGTTGCCGATAGGCATTTCAAATATAGGTGCTGATAGGCATTTCAGATGTAGTTTCCGATAGGCATTTCAAAAATAGGTGTCGATAGGCATTTAGATATAGGTGTCGATAGGCATTTCAGATATAGGTGTCGATAGGCATTTCAGATATAGGTGTCGATAGGCATTTCAGATATAGGTGTCGATAGGCATTTCAGATATAGGTGTCGATAGGCATTTCAGATATATGTGTCGATAGGCATTTCAGATATAGGTGTCGATAGGCATTTCAGATATAGGTGCCGATAGGCATTTCAGATATAGTTGCCGATTGGCATTTTAAAAATAGGCGCCGATAGGCATTTCAGATATAGAAGCCGATAGGCATTTCAAATATAGGTGCCGATAGGCATTCCAGATATAGTTGCCGATAGGCATTTCAAATATAGGTGCTGATAGGCATTTCAGATGTAGTTTCCGATAGGCATTTCAAAAATAGGTGTCGATAGGCATTTCAGATATAGGTGTCGATAGGCATTTCAGATATAGGTGTCGATAGGCATTTCAGATATAGGTGTCGATAGGCATTTCAGATATAGGTGTCGATAGGCATTTCAGATATAGGTGTCGATATGCATTTCAGATATAGGTGTCGATAGGCATTTCAGATATAGGTGTCGATAGGCATTTCAGATATAGGTGCCGATAGGCATTTCAGATATAGTTGCCGATTGGCATTTTAAAAATAGGTGCCGATAGGCATTTCAGATATAGAAGCCGATAGGCATTTCAAATATAGGTGCCGATAGGCATTCCAGATATGGTTGCCGATAGGCATTTCAAATATAGGTGCTGATAGGCATTTCAGATGTAGTTTCTGATAGGCATTTCAAAAATAGGTGTCGATAGGCATTTCAGATATAGGTGTCGATAGGCATTTCAGATATAGGTGTCGATAGGCATTTCAGATATAGGTGTCGATAGGCATTTCAGATATAGGTGTCGATAGGCATTTCAGATATAGGTGTCGATAGGCATTTCAGATATAGGTGGCGATAGGCATTTCAGATATAGGTGTCGATAGGCATTTCAGATATAGGTGCCGATAGGCATTTCAGATATAGTTGCCGATTAGCATTTTAAAAATAGGTGCCGATAGGCATTTCAGATATAGAAGCCGATAGGCATTTCAAATATAGGTGCCGATAGGCATTCCAGATATGGTTGCCGATAGGCATTTCAAATATAGGTGCTGATAGGCATTTCAGATGTAGTTTCCGATAGGCATTTCAAAAATAGGTGTCGATAGGCATTTCAGATATAGGTGTCGATAGGCATTTCAGATATAGGTGTCGATAGGCATTTCAGATATAGGTGTCGATAGGCATTTCAGATATAGGTGTCGATAGGCATTTCAGATATAGGTGTCGATAGGCATTTCAGATATAGGTGTCGATAGGCATTTCAGATATAGGTGTCGATAGGCATTTCAGATATAGGTGCCGATAGGCATTTCAGATATAGGTGCCGATAGGCATTTCAGATATAGTTGCCGATTGGCATTTTAAAAATAGTTGCCGATAGGCATTTCAGATATAGAAGCCGATAGGCATTTCAAATATAGGTGCCGATAGGGCATTCCAGATATGGTTGCCGATAGGCATTTCAAATATAGGTGCTGATAGGCATTTCAGATGTAGTTTCCGATAGGCATTTCAAAAATAGGTGTCGATAGGCATTTCAGATATAGGTGTCGATAGGCATTTCAGATATAGGTGTCGATAGGCATTTCAGATATAGGTGTCGATAGGCATTTCAGATATAGTTGTCGATAGGCATTTCAGATATAGGTGTCGATAGGCATTTCAGATATAGGTGTCGATAGGCATTTCAGATATAGGTGTCGATAGGCATTTCAGATATAGGTGCCGATAGGCATTTCAGATATAGTTGCCGATTGGCATTTTAAAAATAGGTGCCGATAGGCATTTCAGACATAGAAGCCGATAGGCATTTCAAATATAGGTGCCGATAGGCATTCCAGATATGGTTGCCGATAGGCATTTCAAATAAAGGTGCTGATAGGCATTTCAGATGTAGTTTCCGATAGGCATTTCAAAAATAGGTGTCGATAGGCATTTCAGATATAGGTGTCGATAGGCATTTCAGATATAGGTGTCGATAGGCATTTCAGATATAGGTGTCGATAGGCATTTCAGATATAGGTGCCGATAGGCATTTCAGATATAGTTGCCGATTGGCATTTTAAAAATAGGTGCCGATAGGCATTTCAGATATAGAAGCCGATAGGCATTTCAAATATAGGTGCCGATAGGCATTCCAGATATGGTTGCCGATAGGCATTTCAAATATAGGTGCTGAGAGGCATTTCAGATGTAGTTTCCGATAGGCATTTCAAAAATAGGTGTCGATAGGCATTTCAGATATAGGTGTCGATAGGCATTTCAGATATAGGTGTCGATAGGCATTTCAGATATAGGTGTCGATAGGCATTTCAGATATAGGTGTCGATAGGCATTTCAGATATAGGTGTCGATAGGCATTTCAGATATAGGTGTCGATAGGCATTTCAGATATAGGTGCCGATATGCATTTCAGATATAGTTGCCGATTGGCATTTTAAAAATAGGTGCCGATAGGCATTTCAGATATAGAAGCCGATAGGCATTTCAAAAATATAGGTGCCGATAGGCATTTCAGATATAGTTGCCGATAGGCATTTCAAATATAGGTGCTGATAGGCATTTCAGATGTAGTTTCCGATAGGCATTTCAAAAATAGGTGTCGATAGGCATTTCAGATATAGGTGTCGATAGGCATTTCAGATATAGGTGTCGATAGGCTTTTCAGATATAGGTGTCGATAGGCATTTTAGATATAGGTGTCGATAGGCATTTCAGATATAGGTGTCGATAGGCATTTCAGATATAGGTGTCGATAGGCATTTCAGATATAGGTGTCGATAGGCATTTCAGATATAGGTGCCGATAGGCATTTCAGATATAGTTGCCGATTGGCATTTTAAAAATAGGTGCCGATAGGCATTTCAGATATAGAAGCCGATAGGCATTTCAAATATAGGTGCCGATAGGCATTCCAGATATGGTTGCCGATAGGCATTTCAAATATAGGTGCTGATAGGCATTTCAGATGTAGTTTCCGATAGGCATTTCAAAAATAGGTGTCGATAGGCATTTCAGATATAGGTGTCGATAGGCATTTCAGATATAGGTGTCGATAGGCATTTCAGATATTCGTGTCGATAGGCATTTCAGATATAGGTGTCGATAGGCATTTCAGATATAGGTGTCGATAGGCATTTCAGATATAGGTGTCGATAGGCATTTCAGATATAGGTGCCGATAGGCATTTCAGATATAGTTGCCGATTGGCATTTTAAAAATTGGTGCCGATAGGCATTTCAGATATAGAAGCCGATAGGCATTTCAAATATAGGTGCCGATAGGCATTCCAGATATGGTTGCCGATAGGCATTTCAAATATAGGTGCTGATAGGCATTTCAGATGTAGTTTCCGATAGGCATTTCAAAAATAGGTGTCGATAGGCATTTCAGATATAGGTGTCGATAGGCATTTCAGATATAGGTGTCGATAGGCATTTCAGATATAGGTGTCGATAGGCATTTCAGATATAGGTGTCGATAGGCATTTCAGATATAGGTGTCGATAGGCATTTCTGATATAGGTGTGATAGGCATTTCAGATATAGGTGTCGATAGGCATTTCAGATATAGGTGCCAATAGGCATTTCAGATATAGTTGCCGATTGGCATTTTAAAAATAGGTGCCGATAGGCATTTCAGATATAGAAGCCGATAGGCATTTCAAATATAGGTGCCGATAGGCATTCCAGATATGGTTGCCGATAGGCATTTCAAATATAGGTGCTGATAGGCATTTCAGATGTAGTTTCCGATAGGCATTTCAAAAATAGGTGTCGATAGGCATTTCAGATATAGGTGTCGATAGGCATTTCAGATATAGGTGTCGATAGGCTATTCAGATATAGGTGTCGATAGGTATTTCAGATATAGGTGCCGATAGGCATTTCAGATATAGTTGCCGATTGGCATTTTAAAAATAGGTGCCGATAGGCATTTCAGATATAGAAGCCGATAGGCATTTCAAATATAGGTGCCGATAGGCATTCCAGATATGGTTGCCGATAGGCATTTCAAATATATGTGCTGATAGGCATTTCAGATGAAGTTTCCGATAGGCATTTCAAAAATAGGTGTCGATAGGCATTTTAGATATAGGTGTCGATAGGCATTTCAGATATAGGTGTCGATAGGCATTTCAGATATAGGTGTCGATAGGCATTTCAGATATAGGTGTCGATAGGCATTTCAGATATAGGTGTCGATAGGCATTTCAGATATAGGTGTCGATAGGCATTTCAGATATAGGTGTCGATAGGCATTTCAGATATAGGTGCCGATAGGCATTTCAGATATAGTTGCCGATTGGCATTTTAAAAATAGGTGCCGATAGGCATTTCAGATATAGAAGCCGATAGGCATTTCAAATATAGGTGCCGATAGGCATTCCAGATATGGTTGCCGATAGGCATTTCAAATATAGGTGCTGATAGGCATTTCAGATGTAGTTTCCGATAGGCATTTCAAAAATGGTGTCGATAGGCATTTCAGATATAGGTGTCGATAGGCATTTCAGATATATGTGTCGATAGGCATTTCAGATATAGGTGTCGATAGGCATTTCAGAAATAGGTGTCGATAGGCATTTCAGATATAGGTGTCGATAGGCATTTCAGATATAGGTGTCGATAGGCATTTCAGATATAGGTGTCGATAGGCATTTCAGATATAGGTGCTGATAGGCATTTCAGATATAGTTGCCGATTGGCATTTTAAAATAGGTGCCGATAGGCATTTCAGATATAGAAGCCGATAGGCATTTCAAATATAGGTGCCGATAGGCATTCCAGATATGGTTGCCGATAGGCATTTCAAATATAGGTGCTGATAGGCATTTCAGATGTAGTTTCCGATAGGCATTTCAAAAATAGGTGTCGATAGGCATTTCAGATATACGTGGCGATAGGCATTTCAGATATAGGTGTCGATAGGCATTTCAGATATAGGTGTCGATAGGCATTTCAGATATAGGTGACGATAGGCATTTTAGATATAGGTGTCGATAGGCATTTCAGATATAGGTGTCGATAGGCATTTCAGATAGAGGTGTCGATAGGCATTTCAGATATAGGTGCCGATAGGCATTTCAGATATAGTTGCCGTTTGGCATTTTAAAAATAGGTGCCGATAGGTATTTCAGATATAGAAGCCGATAGGCATTTCAAATATAGGTGCCGATAGGCATTCCAGATATGGTTGCCGATAGGCATTTCAAATATAGGTGCTGATAGGCATTTCACATGTAGTTTCCGATAGGCATTTCAAAAATAGGTGTCGATAGGCATTTCAGATATAGGTGTCGATAGGCATTTCAGATATAGGTGTCGATAGGCATTTCAGATATAGGTGTCGATAGGCATTTCAGATATAGGTGTCGATAGGCATTTCAGATATAGGTGTCGATAGGCATTTCAGATATAGGTGTCGATAGGCATTTCAGATATAGGTGTCGATAGGCATTTCAGATATAGGTGTCGATAGGCATTTCAGATATAGGTGTCGATAGGCATTTCAGATATAGTTGCCGATTGGCATTTTAAAAATAGGTGCCGATAGGCATTTCAGATATAGAAGCCGATAGGCATTTCAAATATAGGTGCCGATAGGCATTCCAGATATGGTTGCCGATAGGCATTTCAAATATAGGTGCTGATAGGCATTTCAGATGTAGTTTCCGATAGGCATTTCAAAAATAGGTGTCGATAGGCATTTCAGATATAGGTGTCGATAGGCATTTCAGATATAGGTGTCGATTGGCATTTCAGATATAGGTGTCGATAGGCATTTCAGATATAGGATTCGATAGGCATTTCAGATATAGGTGTCGATAGGCATTTCAGATATAGGTGTCGATAGGCATTTCAGATATAGGTGTCGATAGGCATTTCAGATATAGGTGTCGATAGGCATTTCAGATATAGGTGCCGATAGGCATTTCAGATATAGTTGCCGATTGGCATTTTAAAAATAGGTGCCGATAGGCATTTCAGATATAGAAGCCGATAGGCATTTCAAATATAGGTGCCGATAGGCATTCCATATATGGTTGCCGATAGGCATTTCAAATATAGGTGCTGATAGGCATTTCAGATGTAGTTTCCGATAGGCATTTCAAAAATAGGTGTCGACAGGCATTTCAGATATAGGTGTCGATAGGCATTTCAGATATAGGTGTCGATAGGCATTTCAGATATAGGTGTCGATAGGCATTTCAGATATAGGTGTCGATAGGCATTTCAGATATAGGTGTCGATAGGCATTTCAGATATAGGTGTCGATAGGCATTTCAGATATAGGTGCCGATAGGCATTTCAGATATAGTTGCCGATTGGCATTTTAAAAATAGGTGCCGATAGGCATTTCAGATATAGAAGCCGATAGGCATTTCAAATATAGGTGCCGATAGGCATTCCAGATATGGTTGCCGATAGGCATTTCAAATATAGGTGCTGATAGGCATTTCAGATGTAGTTTCGGATAGGCATTTCAAAAATAGGGGTCGATAGGCATTTCAGATATAGGTGTCGATAGGCATTTCAGATATAGGTGTCGATAAGCATTTCAGATATAGGTGTCGATAGGCATTTCAGATATAGGTGTCGATAGGCATTTCAGATATAGGTGTCGATAGGCATTTCAGATATAGGTGTCGATAGGCATTTCAGATATAGGTGTCGATAGGCATTTCAGATATAGGTGCCGATAGGCATTTCAGATATAGATGCCGATTGGCATTTTAAAAATAGGTGCCGATAGGCATTTCAGATATAGAAGCCGATAGGCATTTCAAATATAGGTGCCGATAGGCATTTCAGATATGGTTGCCGATAGGCATTTCAAATATAGGTGCTGATAGGCATTTCAGATGTAGTTTCCGATAGGCATTTCAAAAATAGGTGTCGATAGGCATTTCAGATATAGGTGTCGATAGGCATTTCAGATATAGGTGTCGATAGGCATTTCAGATATAGGTGTCGATAGGCATTTCAGATATAGGTGTCGATAGGCATTTCAGATATAGGTGCCGATAGGCATTTCAGATATAGTTGCCGATTGGCATTTTAAAAATAGGTGCCGATAGGCATTTCAGATATAGAAGCCGATAGGCATTTCAAATATAGGTGCCGATAGGCATTCCAGATATGGTTGCCGATAGGCATTTCAAATATAGGTGCTGATAGGCATTTCAGATGTAGTTTCCGATAGGCATTTCAAAAATAGGTGTCGATAGGCATTTCAGATATAGGTGTCGATAGGCATTTCAGATATAGGTGTCGATAGGCATTTCAGATATAGGTGTCGATAGGCATTTCAGATATAGGTGTCGATAGGCATTTCAGATATAGGTGTCGATAGGCATTTCAGATATAGGTGTCGATAGGCATTTCAGATATAGGTGTCGATTGGCATTTCAGATATAGGTGTCGATAGGCATTTCAGATATAGGATTCGATAGGCATTTCAGATATAGGTGTCGATAGGCATTTCAGATATAGGTGTCGATAGGCATTTCAAATATAGGTGCCGATAGGCATTCCAGATATGGTTGCCGATAGGCATTTCAAATATAGGTGCTGATAGGCATTTCAAATGTAGTTTCCGATAGGCACTTCAAAAATAGGTGTCGATAGGCATTTCAGATATAGGTGTCGATAGGCATTTCAGATATAGGTGTCGATAGGTATTTCAAATATAGGTGTCGATAGGCATTTCAGATATAGGTGTCGATAGGCATTTCAGATATAGGTGTCGATAGGCATTTCAGATATAGGTGTCGATAGGCATTTCAGATATAGGTGTCGATAGGCATTTAAGATATAGATGCCGATAGGCATTTCAGATATAGTTGCCGATTGGCATTTTAAAAATAGGTGCCGATAGGCATTTCAGATATAGAAGCCGATAGGCATTTCAAATATAGGTGCCGATAAGCATTCCAGATATGGTTGCCGATAGGTATTTAAAATATAGGTGCTGATAGGCATTTCAGATGTAGTTTCCGATAGGCATTTCAAAAATAGGTGTCGATAGGCATTTCAGATATAGGTGTCGATAGGCATTTCAGATACAGGTGTCGATAGGCATTTCAGATATAGGTGTCGATAGGCATTTCAGATATAGGTGTCGATAGGCATTTCAGATATAGGTGTCGATAGGCATTTCAGATATAGGTGTCGATAGGCATTTCAGATATAGGTGTCGATAGGCATTTCAGATATAGGTGTCGATAGGCATTTCAGATATAGGTGCCGATAGGCATTTCAGATATAGTTGCCGATTGGCATTTTAAAAATAGGTGCCGATAGGCATTTCAGATATAGAAGCCGATAGGCATTTCAAATATAGGTGCCGATAGGCATTCCAGATATGGTTGCCGATAGGCATTTCAAATATAGGTGCTGATAGGCATTTCAGATGTAGTTTCCGATAGGCATTTCAAAAATAGGTGTCGATAGGCATTTCAGATATAGGTGTCGATAGGCATTTCAGATATAGGTGTCGATAGGCATTTCAGATATAGGTGTCGATAGGCATTTCAGATATAGGTGTCGATAGGCATTTCAGATATAGGTGTCGATAGGCATTTCAGATATAGGTGTCGATAGGCATTTCAGATATAGGTGTCGATAGGCATTTCAGATATAGGTGCCGATAGGCATTTCAGATATAGTTGCCGATTGGCATTTTAAAAATAGGTGTCGATAGGCATTTCAGATATAGAAGCCGATAGGCATTTCAAATATAGGTGCCGATAGGCATTCCAGATATGGTTGCCGCTAGGCATTTCAAATATAGGTGCTGATAAGCATTTCAGATGTAGTTTCCGATAGGCATTTCAAAAATAGGTGTCGATAGGCATTTCAGATATAGGTGTCGATAGGCATTTCAGATATAGGTGTCGGTTGGCATTTCAGATATAGGTGTCGATAGGCATTTCAGATATAGGATTCGATAGGCATTTCAGATATAGGTGTCGATAGGCAATTCAGATATAGGTGTCGATAGGCATTTCAGATATAGGTGTCGATAGGCATTTCAGATATAGGTGTCGATAGGCATTTCAGATATAGGTGCCGATAGGCATTTCAGATATAGTTGCCGATTGGCATTTTAAAAATAGGTGCCGATAGGCATTTCAGATATAGAAGCCGATAGGCATTTCAAATATAGGTGCCGATAGGCATTCCAGATATGGTTGCCGATAGGCATTTCAAATATAGGTGCTGATAGGCATTTCAGATGTAGTTTCCGATAGGCATTTCAAAAATAGGTGTCGATAGGCATTTCAGATATAGGTGTCGATAGGCATTTCAGATATAGGTGTCGATAGGCATTTCAGATATAGGTGTCGATAGGCATTTCAGATATAGGTGTCGATAGGCATTTCAGATATAGGTGCCGATAGGCATTTCAGATATAGGTGTCGATAGGCATTTCAGATATAGGTGTCGATAGGCATTTCAGATATAGGTGCCGATAAGCATTTCAGATATAGTTGCCGATTGGCATTTTAAAAATAGGTGCCGATAGGCATTTCAGATATAGTTGCCGATTGGCATTTTAAAAATAGGTGCCAGTAGGCATTTCAGATATAGAAGCCGATAGGCATTTCAAATATAGGTGCCGATAGGCATTTCAGATATAGTTGCCGATTGGCATTTTAAAAATAGGTGCCGATAGGCATTTCAGATTTAGAAGCCGATAGGCATTTCAAATATAGGTGCCGATAGGCATTCCAGATATGGTTGCCGATAGGCATTTCAAATATAGGTGCTGATAGGCATTTCAGATGTAGTTTCCGATAGGCATTTCAAAAATAGGTGTCGATAGGCATTTCAGATATAGGTGTCGATAGGCATTTCAGATATAGGTGTCGATAGGCATTTCAGATATAGGTGTCGATAGGCATTTCAGATATAGGTGTCGATAGGCATTTCAGATATAGGTGCCGATAGGCATTTCAGATATAGTTGCCGATTGGCATTTTAAAAATAGGTGCCGATAGGCATTTCAGATATAGAAGCCGATAGGCATTTCAAATATAGGTGCCGATAGGCATTCCAGATATGGTTGCCGATAGGCATTTCAAATATAGGTGCTGATAGGCATTTCAGATGTAGTTTCCGATAGGCATTTCAAAAATAGGTGTCGATAGGCATTTCAGATATAGGTGTCGATAGGCATTTCAGATATAGGTGTCGATAGGCATTTCAGATATAGGTGTCGATAGGCATTTCAGATATAGGTGTCGATAGGCATTTCAGATATAGGTGTCAATAGGCATTTCAGATATAGGTGTCGATAGGCATTTCAGATATAGGTGTCGATAGGCATTTCAGATATAGGTGCCGATAGGCATTTCAGATATAGTTGCCGATTGGCATTTTAAAAATAGGTGCCGATAGGCATTTCAGATATAGAAGCCGATAGGCATTTCAAATATAGGTGCCGATAGGCATTCCAGATATGGTTGCCGATAGGAATTTCAAATATAGGTGCTGTTAGGCATTTCAGATGTAGTTTCCGATAGGCAATTCAAAAATAGGTGTCGATAGGCATTTCAGATATAGGTGTCAATAGGCATTTCAGATATAGGTGTCGATTGGCATTTCAGATATAGGTGTCGATAGGCATTTCAGATATAGGATTCGATAGGCATTTCAGATATAGGTGTCGATAGGCATTTCAGATATAGGTGTCGATAGGCATTTCAGATATAGGTGTCGAAAGGCATTTCAGATATAGGTGTCGATAGGCATTTCAGATATAGGTGCCGATAGGCATTTCAGATATAGTTGCCGATTGGCATTTTAAAAATAGGTGCCGATAGGCATTTCAGATATAGAAGCCGATAGGCATTTCAAATATAGGTGCCGATAGGCATTCCAGATATGGTTGCCGATAGGCATTTCAAATTTAGGTGCTGATAGGCATTTCAGATATAGTTTCCGATAGGCATTTCAGATATAGGTGTCGATAGGCATTTCAGATATAGGTGTCGATAGGCATTTCAGATATAGGTGTCGATAGGCATTTCAGATATAGGTGTCGATAGGCATTTCAGATATAGGTGTCGATAGGCATTTCAGATATAGTTGCCGATTGGCATTTTAAAAATAGGTGCCGATAGGCATTTCAGATATAGAAGCCGATAGGCATTTCAAATATAGGTGCCGATAGGCATTCCAGATATGGTTGCCGATAGGCATTTCAAATATAGGTGCTGATAGGCATTTCAGATGTAGTTTCCGATAGGCATTTCAAAAATAGGTGTCGATAGGCATTTCAGATATAGGTGTCGATAGGCATTTCAGATATAGGTGTCGATTGGCATTTCAGATATAGGTGTCGATAGGCATTTCAGATATAGGATTCGATAGGCATTTCAGATATAGGTGTCGATAGGCATTTCAGATATAGGTGTCGATAGGCATTTCAGATATAGGTGTCGATAGGCATTTCAGATATAGGTGTCGATAGGCATTTCAGATATAGGTGCCGATAGGCATTTCAGATATAGTTGCCGATTGGCATTTTAAAAATAGGTGCCGATAGGCATTTCAGATATAGAAGCCGATAGGCATTTCAAATATAGGTGCCAATAGGCATTCCATATATGGTTGCCGATAGGCATTTCAAATATAGGTGCTGATAGGCATTTCAGATGTAGTTTCCGATAGGCATTTCAAAAATAGGTGTCGACAGGCATTTCAGATATAGGTGTCGATAGGCATTTCAGATATAGGTGTCGATAGGCATTTCAGATATAGGTGTCGATAGGCATTTCAGATATAGGTGTCGATAGGCATTTCAGATATAGGTGTCGATAGGCATTTCAGATATAGGTGTCGATAGGCATTTCAGATATAGGTGCCGATAGGCATTTCAGATATAGTTGCCGATTGGCATTTTAAAAATAGATGCCGATAGGCATTTCAGATATAGAAGCCGATAGGCATTTCAAATATAGGTGCCGATAGGCATTCCAGATATGGTTGCCGATAGGCATTTCAAATATAGGTGCTGATAGGCATTTCAGATGTAGTTTCGGATAGGCATTTCAAAAATAGGGGTCGATAGGCATTTCAGATATAGGTGTCGATAGGCATTTCAGATATAGGTGTCGATAGGCATTTCAGATATAGGTGTCGATAGGCATTTCAGATATAGGTGTCGATAGGCATTTCAGATATAGGTGTCGATAGGCATTTCAGATATAGGTGTCGATAGGCATTTCAGATATAGGTGTCGATAGGCATTTCAGATATAGGTGCCGATAGGCATTTCAGATATAGTTGCCGATTGGCATTTTAAAAATAGGTGCCGATAGGCATTTCAGATATAGAAGCCGATAGGCATTTCAAATATAGGTGCCGATAGGCATTTCAGATATGGTTGCCGATAGGCATTTCAAATATAGGTGCTGATAGGCATTTCAGATGTAGTTTCCGATAGGCATTTCAAAAATAGGTGTCGATAGGCATTTCAGATATAGGTGTCGATAGGCATTTCAGATATAGGTGTCGATAGGCATTTCAGATATAGGTGTCGATAGGCATTTCAGATATAGGTGTCGATAGGCATTTCAGATATAGGTGCCGATAGGCATTTCAGATATAGTTGCCGATTGGCATTTTAAAAATAGGTGCCGATAGGCATTTCAGATATAGAAGCCGATAGGCATTTCAAATATAGGTGCCGATAGGCATTCCAGATATGGTTGCCGATAGGCATTTCAAATATAGGTGCTGATAGGCATTTCAGATGTTGTTTCCGATAGGCATTTCAAAAATAGGTGTCGATAGGCATTTCAGATATAGGTGTCGATAGGCATTTCAGATATAGGTGTCGATAGGCATTTCAGATATAGGTGTCGATAGGCATTTCAGATATAGGTGTCGATAGGCATTTCAGATATAGGTGTCGATAGGCATTTCAGATATAGGTGTCGATAGGCATTTCAGATATAGGTGTCGATTGGCATTTCAGATATAGGTGTCGATAGGCATTTCAGATATAGGATTCGATAGGCATTTCAGATATAGGTGTCGATAGGCATTTCAGATATAGGTGTCGATAGGCATTTCAAATATAGGTGCCGATAGGCATTCCAGATATGGTTGCCGATAGGCATTTCAAATATAGGTGCTGATAGGCATTTCAAATGTAGTTTCCGATAGGCACTTCAAAAATAGGTGTCGATAGGCATTTCAGATATAGGTGTCGATAGGCATTTCAGATATAGGTGTCGATAGGTATTTCAGATATAGGTGTCGATAGGCATTTCAGATATAGGTGTCCGATAGGCATTTCAGATATAGGTGTCGATAGGCATTTCAGATATAGGTGTCGATAGGCATTTCAGATATAGGTGTCGATAGGCATTTCAGATATAG